>CAWUFW010008376.1:600000-895294 GCA_963921515.1 Calotriton arnoldi | reverse complement strand
TGCTTGCGTTCAGTTACGTATTGCTGAACGGAATTACACCAAATTTGGCAAAGAGGTAGTTCTTGGTTCAAAAGAACCCTTTTTGTTAAAAGGTGTAAATCCGTTCAGTAGTTGCTGAGAAAATCAAAAGTAAAAACACATATATATCTGGGCGGAGCCTAACCACACATGTCATCGTGAGATCTGATTGGCTGTCAGCACTTCATCCTGGAATTGCTGGCAGCCATCTTGGGACCAATATAAATGATAGTACCCCTTTGAAATGCATTGTAGTGAATCAAAGATTTTGAGGGTTACCTAAAGGAGAACTATAAAGGGTGATAACAGACTTTAGTTACATTAGAATTCATTTGTTGATGGTACCATACTAATTTCAGGAATTGTGGTGTGTTCTAAGGTGATTTTACCCTGTGAAAAACCTTCTGCTGGGATATCATGAATCATGTTTGAGAGAAAACTATTTTCACATGCTTGTCCCATACAGTTTTGGAAGGTGCCCCAGAAGCTAAAATGAGAGCATATTTTCTGTAAATTCACATTATCTTTCTCAGTCATGTGAGAATGAAGTCTGACATTCTCAGTAAAACATGTACATCCAACAAGGGCAGAGACTGTCAGTTGATTCTTTTGTGTTCTACTGCAGCTTCCCAGAGTGTTCTAAAGAACAACTAGAGTGCTAACAGCCTTACTTATGACAAAAGTATGGCACACCTGAAGCCATCTTGATTGGAATAAACTGGTAACACTTAAAACATTTAATTTAAAAAGGAACAAAATGATGGGGTTCATCTTGTCATAGAAATTATGGTTAGTGCTCTGGAAAGAAAAATTAGGACATGTTTCAAGTGTGATCTCAAATATCTTAGTGTTATATTTCAACAGGAGCAGCCTGTCAGTTGATGCCTTTGTGTTCTACTGCAGCTTCCCAGAGTGTTCTAAAGAACAACTAGAGCGCTAACAGTCTTACTTATGACAAAAGTATGGCACACCTGAAGCCATCTTGATTGGAATAAACTGGTAACACTTAAAACATTTAATTTAAAAAGGAACAAAATGAGGGGGTTCATTTTGCCATAGAAAATATGGTTAGTGCTGTAGAAAGAAAAATTAGGACATGTTTTAAGTGAGATCTCAAATATCTTCCTGTTATATTTCAACAGGAGCAGCCTGTCAGTTGATGCCTTTGTGTTCTACTGCAGCTTCCCAGAGTGTTCTAAAGAACAACTAGAGTGCTAACAGCCTTACTTATGACAAAAGTATGGCACACCTGAAGCCATCTTGATTGGAATAAACTGGTAACACTTAAAACATTTAATTTAAAAAGGAACAAAATGAGGGGGTTCATTTTGCCATAGAAATTATGGTTAGTGCTGCAAAAGAAAATTTAGTGCATGTTTTAAGTGAGATCTCAAATCCTCTTCTATTTCATTAGAAAATTCTGACATGCAGACTGAAACAATCACTTTCAATACCAGCAGTAGACTTCCAGTTAACTCCTTGGTGAGCAGTAGCTTTACTACAGTGATCTAATGAACAACTAGAGTAATAACATTCTGAATTTATGGCAAATGTGTGACACATCTGAATGCCTTCTTGATGGAATCAAAGTAAAAAACTGAAAGCATTTCCTACTGAGGAGACTGCAGTAAATGAGGAAATTAGGAAACTTCATAACAAAGAAGTCTTCCAAGATGGCCACCAGTGAAAAAGAGCCCAAATGTAGCACAAATATTACCGAGATGTAGCCCACATATAGCCCAATGACAAAAGTGTGCAAAACACTTTTTATTTTTAGTTTTTTGCAGTTTTATGTAGTGCAGACTGGTCAGGTATTGGAGCGTTGCATCTTAAAACATGACCCCCTACACTACAAAAACACCACTGCACTACCCTAAACCCTAAAACACTACCCCAGCACGACCCCCTACACTACACAAGCACCACTGCACTATCCTAAACCCTAAAACACTACCCCCAGCATGACCCCCTACACTACACAAACACCACTGCACTACCCTAAACCCTAAAACACTACCCCCAGCACGACCCGCTACACTACACAAACACCACTGCACTAACCTAAATCCTAAAACACTACCCCCAGCACGACCCCCTACACTACACAAGCACCACTGCACTACCCAAACCCTAAAACACTACCCCCAGCACGACCCGCTACACTACATAAACACCACTGCACTACCCTAAACCCTAAAACACTACCCCCAGCACGACCCGCTACACTACACAAACACCACTGCACTACCTTAAACCCTAAAACACTACCCCCAGCACGACCCCCTACACTACCCAAACACCACTGCACTACCCTAAAACATGACCCCCTACACTACACAAACACCACTGCACTACCCTAAACCCTAAAACACTACCCCCAGCACGACCCCCTACACTACACAAGCACCACTGCACTACCCTAAACCCTAAAACACTACCCCCAGCACGACCCGCTACACTACACAAACACCACTGCACTACCTTAAACCCTAAAACACTACCCCCAGCACGACCTCCTACACTACCCAAACACCACTGCACTAACCTAAATCCTAAAACACTACCCCCAGCACGACCCCCTACACTACCCAAACACCACTGCACTACCCTAAAACATGACCCCCTACACTAATGAAATGAAATGAAATGAAATTTGTACTTGTAAAGCGCACCCATACCCCCAAAGGGGTGTCTAGGCGCTGTACGCATACCGCTGTGGAACCCTTCCTGGCTTTTCCCTGTGAAATGTCCACTCCTGGGCACCCCCAGGGTGAAGCCAGGCATCCCAGCGCTGTTGGGGCCATTGTGGAGATTAAGCAAGCTATTGCCCAGAGTTGCAGAGTGGGACCCATGATTAGAATAGGCACCGAGGCGAGAATTATCAGGTCCGAGGAAATTGAGCCCAAGACCCGCCGAGGCGGGAATTGAACCCTGGTCCCGGGCCAGATCTCTGCATCAGGGTCTGCCGCTCTAACCATTGAGCCACACTTCTCCACTACACAAAAACCACTGCACTACCCTAAACTCTAAAACACTACCCCCAGCACGACCCCCTACACTACACAAGCACCACTGCACTACCCTAAACCCTAAAACACTACCCCCAGCACGACCCCTACACTGCCCGAACACCACTGCACTGCCCTAAACCCTGAAACACCAGCCCCTGCACGAACCCCTACACTGCCTGAACACCACTGCACTGCCCTAAACCCTGAAACACATACCCTAGCACGACCCCCTACACTGCCCGAACACCACTGCACTGCCCTAAACCCTGAAACACCACCCCCTTCACGACCCCCTACACTGCCCGAACACCACTGCACTGCCCTAAACCCTGAAACACCACCCCCAGCATGACCCCTACACTGCCCGAACACCACTGCACTGCCCTAAACCCTGAAACACTACCCCCAGCAAGACCTCCTACACTGCCCGAACACCACTGCACTGCCCTAAACCCTGAAACATCACCCCCAGCAAGACCCCCTACACTGCCCGAACACCACTGCCCTAAACCCTGAAACACCACCCCCAGCACGACCCCCTACACTGCCTGAACACCACTGCACTGCCCTAAGCCCTGAAACACCACCCCCAGCATGACCCCCTACACTGCCCGAACACCACTGCACTGCCCTAAACCCTGAAACACCACCCCTGCACGACCCCCTACACTGCTCGAACACTACTGCACTGCCCTAAACCCTGAAACACCATCCCCAGCACGACCCCCTACACTGCACGAACACCACTGCACTGCCCTAAACCCTGAAACACTACCCCCAGCAAGACCCCCTACACTGCCCAAACACCACTGCACTGCCCTAAACCCTGAAACACCACCCCCAGCAAGACCCCCTACACTGCCCGAACACCACTGCCCTAAACCCTGAAACACCACCCCCAGCAAGACCCCCTACACTGCCCGAACACCACTGCACTGCCCTAAACCCTGAAACACCAGCCCCAGCACGACCCCTACACTGCCCGAACACCACTGCACTGCCCTAAACCCTGAAACACCACCCCCTGCACGACCCCCTACACTGCCCGAACACCACTGCACTGCCCTAAACCCTGAAACACCACCCCCTGCACGATCCCCTACACTGCCTGAACACTACTGCACTGCCCTAAACCCTGAAACACCACCCCCAGCACGACCCCCTACACTGCACGAACACCACTGCACTGCCCTAGACCCCGAAACACTACCCCCAGCAAGACCCCTACACTGCCCGAACACCACTGCCCTAAACCCTGAAACACCACCCCCAGCAAGACCCCCTACACTGCCCGTACACCACTGCACTGCCCTAAACCCTGAAACACCACCCCCAGCATGACCCCTACACTGCCCGAACAGCACTGCACTGCCCTAAACCCTGAAACACCACCCCCAGCACGACCCCTACACTGCCCGAACACCACTGCACTGCCCTAAACCATGAAACACCAGCCCCAGCACGACCCCCTACACTGCCCGAACACCACTGCACTGCCCTAAACCCTGTAACACCACCCCCAGCACGACCCCCTACACTGCCCGAACACCACTGCACTGCCCTAAACCCTGAAACACCAGCCCCAGCACAACCCCCGTACACTGCCCGAACACCACTGCACTGCCCTAAACCCTGAAACACCAGCCCCAGCACGACTGCCTACACTGCCCGAAAACCACTGCACTGCCCTAAACCCTGAAACACCAGCCCCAGCACGACCCCCTACACTGCACGAACACCACTGCACTACCCTAAACCCTCAAACACCAGCCCCAGCACGACCCCCTACACTGCCCGAACACCACTGCACTGCCCTAAACCCTGAAACACCAGCCCCAGCAAGACCCCCTACACTGCCCAAACACCACTGCACTGCCCTAAACCCTGAAACACCACCCCCAGCAAGACGCCCTACACTGCCCGAACACCACTGCACTAAAGCCTGAAACACCACCCCCAGCAAGACCACCTACACTGGCCGAACACCATTGCACTGCCCTAAACCCTGAAACACCACCCCGTGCACGACCCCCTACACTGCCCAAACACCACTGCACTGCCCTAAACCCTGAAACACCACCCCCTGCACGCCGCCCTACACTGCCCGAACACCACTGCACTGCCCTAAACCCTGAAACACCACCCCTCAGCACGACACCCTACACTGCCCGAACACCACTGCACTGCCCTAAACCCTGAAACACCACCCCTAGCATGACCCCCTACACTGCCGGAACACCACTGCACTGCCGTAAACCCTGAAACACCACCCCCAGCACGACCCCCTACACTGCCCGAACACCACTGCACTACCCTAAACCCTAAAACACTACCCCCAGCACGACCCCCTACACTACCCAAACACCACTGCACTAACCTAAATCCTAAAACACTACCCCCAGCATGACCCCCTACACTACCCAAACACCACTGCACTACCCTAAACTCTAAAACACTACCCCCAGCACGACCCCCTACACTACACAAGCACCACTGCACTACCCTAAACCCTAAAACACTACCCCCAGCACGACCCCCTACACTGCCCGAACACCACTGCACTGCCCTAAACCCTGAAACACCAGCCCCTGCACGAACCCCTACACTGCCTGAACACCACTGCACTGCCCTAAACCCTGAAACACATACCCTAGCACGACCCCCTACACTGCCCGAACACCACTGCACTGCCCTAAACCCTGAAACACCACCCCTTCATGACCACCTACACTGCCCGAACACCACTGCACTGCCCTAAACCCTGAAACACCACCCCCAGCATGACCCCTACACTGCCCGAACACCACTGCACTGCCCTAAACCCTGAAACACTACCCCCAGCAAGACCTCCTACACTGCCCGAACACCACTGCACTGCCCTAAACCCTGAAACATCACCCCCAGCAAGACCCCCTACACTGCCCGAACACCACTGCCCTAAACCCTGAAACACCACCCCCAGCACGACCCCCTACACTGCCCGAACACCACTGCACTGGCCTAAGCCCTGAAACACCACCCCCAGCACGACCCCCTACACTGCCCGAACACCACTGCACTGCCCTAAACCCTGAAACACCACCCCCTGCACGACCCCCTACACTGCTCGAACACTACTGCACTGCCCTAAACCCTGAAACACCATCCCCAGCACGACCCCCTACACTGCACGAACACCACTGCACTGCCCTAAACCCTGAAACACTACCCCCAGCAAGACCCCTACACTGCCCGAACACTACTGCACTGCCCTAAACCCTGAAACACCACCCCCAGCATGACCCCCTACACTGCCCGAACACCACTGCACTGCCCTAAACCCTGAAACACCACCCCCAGCACGACCCCCTACACTGCCCGAACACCACTGCACTGCCCTAAACCATGAAACACCAGCCCCAGCACGACCCCCTACACTGCCCGAACACCACTGCACTGCCATAAACCCTGAAACACCACCCCCAGCACGACCCTCTACACTGCCCGAACACCACTGCACTGCCCTAAACCCTGAAACACCAGCCCCAGCACAACCCCGTACACTGCCAGAACACCACTGCACTGCCCTAAACCCTGAAACACCAGCCCCAGCACGACTGCCTACACTGCCCGAAAACCACTGCACTGCCCTAAACCCTGAAACACCAGCCCCAGCACGACCCCCTACACTGCCCAAACACCACTGCACTACCCTAAACCCTCAAACACCAGCCCCAGCACGACCACCTACACTGCCCGAACACCACTGCACTGCCCTAAACCCTGAAACACCAGCCCCAGCAAGACCCCCTACACTGCCCGAACACCACTGCACTGCCCTAAACCCTGAAACACCACCCCCAGCAAGACGCCCTACACTGCCCGAACACCACTGCCCTAAACCCTGAAACACCACCCCCAGCAAGACCCCCTACACTGCCCGAACACCACTGCACTGCCCTAAACCCTGAAACACCAGCCCCAGCACGACCCCTACACTGCCCGAACACCACTGCACTGCCCTAAACCCTGAAACACCACCCCCTGCACGACCCCCTACACTGCCCGAACACCACTGCACTGCCCTAAACCCTGAAACACCACCCCCAGCACGACCCCCTGCACTGCCCTAAACCCTGAAACACCACCCCCTGCACGATCCCCTACACTGCCCGAACACTACTGCACTGCCCTAAACCCTGAAACACCACCCCCAGCACGACCCCCTACACTGCACGAACACCACTGCACTGCCCTAAACCCTGAAACACTACCCCCAGCAAGACCCCCTACACTGCCCGAACACCACTGCCCTAAACCCTGAAACACCACCCCCAGCAAGACCCCCTACACTGCCCGTACACCACTGCACTGCCCTAAACCCTGAAACACCACCCCCAGCATGACCCCCTACACTGCCCGAACACCACTGCACTGCCCTAAACCCTGAAACACCACCCCCAGCACGACCCCCACACTGCCCGAACACCACTGCACTGCCCTAAACCATGAAACACCAGCCCCAGCACGACCCCCTACACTGCCCGAACACCACTGCACTGCCCTAAACCCTGAAACACCACCCCCAGCACGACCCCCTACACTGCCCGAACACCACTGCACTGCCCTAAACCCTGAAACACCAGCCCCAGCACAACCCCGTACACTGCCCAAACACCACTGCACTGCCCTAAACCCTGAAACACCAGCCCCAGCACGACTGCCTACACTGCCCGAAAACCACTGCACTGCCCTAAACCCTGAAACACCAGCCCCAGCACGAACCCCTACACTGCCCGAACACCACTGCACTACCCTAAACCCTGAAACACCAGCCCCAGCACGACCCCCTACACTGCCCGAACACCACTGCACTGCCCTAAACCCTGAAACACCAGCCCCAGCAAGACCCCCTACACTGCCCGAACACCACTGCACTGCCCTAAACCCTGAAACACCACCCCCAGCAAGACGCCCTACACTGCCCGAACACCACTGCACTAAAGCCTGAAACACCACCCCCAGCAAGACCACCTACACTGGCCAAACACCATTGCACTGCCCTAAACCCTGAAACACCACCCCCTGCACGACCCCCTACACTGCCCAAACACCACTGCACTGCCCTAAACCCTGAAACACCACCCCTCAGCACGACACCCTACACTGCCCGAACACCACTGCACTGCCCTAAACCCTGAAACACCACCCCCAGCATGACCCCCTACACTGCCCGAACACCACTGCACTGCCCTAAACCCTGAAACACCACCCCCTGCACGACCTCCTACACTGCCGGAACACCACTGCACTGCCCTAAACCCTGAAACACCACCCCCAGCACGACCCCCTACACTGCCCGAACACCACTGCACTGCCCTAAACCCTGAAACATCAACCCCAGCAAGACCCCCTACACTGCCTGAACACCACTGCCCTAAACCCTGAAACACCACCCCCTACACTGCACGAACACCACTGCACTGCCCTAAACCCTGAAACACCACCTCCAGCAAAACCCCCTACACTGCCTGAACACCATTGCTCTGCCCTAAATCCTGAAACACTAGCCCCAGCATGACCCCCTACACTGCCCAAACACCCCTGCACTGCCCTAAACCCTGAAACACCACCCCCAGCACGACCCCCTACACTGCCTGAACACCACTGCACTGCCATAAACCCTGAAACACCAGCCCTAGCAAGACCCCCTACACTGCCCGAACACCACTGCACTGCCCTAAACCCTGAAACACCAGCCCCAGCATGACCCCCTACACTGCTCGAACACCACTGCACTAAAGCCTGAAACACCACCCCCAGCAAGACCCCCTACACTGCCCGAACACCACTGCCCTAAACCCTGAAACACCACCCCCAGCAAGACCCCCTACACTGCCCGAACACCACTGCACTGCCCTAAACCCTGAAACACCAGCCTCAGCACGACCCCTACACTGCCCGAACACCACTGCACTGCCCTAAACCCTGAAACACCACCCCCTGCACGACCCCCTACACTGCCCGAACACCACTGCCCTGCCCTAAACCCTGAAACACCACCCCCAGCACGACCCCCTGCACTGCCCTAAACCCTGAAACACCACCCCCTGCACGATCCCCTACATTGCCCGAACACTACTGCACTGCCCTAAACCCTGAAACACCACCCCCAGCACGACCCCCTACACTGCACGAACACCACTGCACTGCCCTAAACCCCGAAACACTACCCCCAGCAAGACCCCCTACACTGCCCGAACACCACTGCCCTAAACCCTGAAACACCACCCCCAGCAAGACCCCCTACACTGCCCGTACACCACTGCACTGCCCTAAACCCTGAAACACCACCCCCAGCATGACCCCCTACACTGCCCGAACACCACTGCACTGCCCTAAACCCTGAAACACCACCCCCAGCACGACCCCCTACACTGCCCGAACACCACTGGATTGCCCTAAACCATGAAACACCAGCCCCAGCACGACCCCCTACACTGCCCGAACACCACTGCACTGCCCTAAACCCTGAAACACCACCCCCAGCACGACCCCCTACACTGCCCGAACACCACTGCACTGCCCTAAACCCTGAAACACCAGCCCCAGCACAACCCCGTACACTGCCCGAACACCACTGCACTGCCCTAAACCCTGAAACACCAGCCCCAGCACGACTGCCTACACTGCCCAAAAACCACTGCACTGCCCTAAACCCTGAAACACCAGCCCCAACACGACCCCCTACACTGCCCGAACACCACTGCACTACCCTAAACCCTCAAACACCAGCCCCAGCACGACCCCCTACACTGCCCGAACACCACTGCACTGCCCTAAACCCTGAAACACCAGCCCCAGCAAGACCCCCTACACTGCCCGAACACCACTGCACTGCACTAAACCCTGAAACACCACCCCCAGCAAGACGCCCTACACTGCCCGAACACCACTGCACTAAAGCCTGAAACACCACCCCCAGCAAGACCACCTACACTGGCCGAACACCATTGCACTGCCCTAAACCCTGAAACACCACCCCTGCACGACCCCCTACACTGCCCAAACACCACTGCACTGCCCTAAACCCTGAAACACCACCCCTCAGCACGACACCCTACACTGCCCGAACACTACTGCACTGCCCTAAACCCTGAAACACCACCCCCAGCATGACCCCCTACACTGCCCGAACACCACTGCACTGCCCTAAACCCTGAAACACCACCCCCTGCACGACCTCCTACACTGCCGGAACACCACTGCACTGCCCTAAACCCTGAAACACCACCCCCAGCACGACCCCCTACACTGCCCGAACACCACTGCACTGCCCTAAACCCTGAAACATCAACCCCAGCAAGACCCCCTACACTGCCTGAACACCACTGCCCTAAACCCTGAAACACCACCCCCTACACTGCACGAACACCACTGCACTGCCCTAAACCCTGAAACACCACCTCCAGCAAAACCCCTACACTGCCTGAACACCATTGCTCTGCCCTAAATCCTGAAACACTAGCCCCAGCATGACCCCCTACACTGCCCAAACACCACTGCACTGCCCTAAACCCTGAAACACCACCCCAGCACGACCCCCTACACTGCCCGAACACCACTGCACTGCCCTAAACCCTGAAACACCAGCCCCAGCAAGACCCCCTACACTGCCCGAACACCACTGCACTGCCCTAAACCCTGAAACACCAGCCCCAGCATGACCCCTACACTGCCCGAACACCACTGCACTGCCCTAAACCCTGAAACACCAGCCCCAGCACAACCACCTACACTGCCCGAACACCACTGCACTGCCCTAAACCCTGAAACACCAGCCCCAGCACGACCCCCTACACTGCCCGAACACCACTGCACTGCCCTAAACCCTGAAACACCAGCCCCAGCACGACCCCCTACACTGCCCGAACACCACTGCACTGCCCTAAACCCTGAAACACCACCCCCTGCATGACCCCCTACACTGCCCGAACACCACTGCACTGCCCTAAACCCTGAAACACCACCCCCTGAAGCACCCCCTACACTGCCCGAACACCACTGCATTGGCCTAAACCCTGAAACACCACCCCCTGCACCGCCCCCTACACTGCCCGAACACCACTGCCCTAAACCCTGAAACACCACCCCCAGCACGACCCCTTTACTGCTCGAACACCACTGCACTGCCCCAAACCCTGAAACACCACCCCCAGCACGACCCCCTACACTGCCCGAACACCACTGCCCTAAACCCTGAAACACCACCCCCACGCACGACCCCCACACTGCCCGAACACCACTGCACTGCCCTAAACCCTGAAACACCACCCCCTACACTGCCCGAACACCACTGCACTGCCCTAAACCCTGAAACACCACCCCCTGCAGCACCCCCTACACTGCCCGAACACCACTGCACTGCCCAAAACCCTGAAACACCACCCCCTGCACCGCCCCCTACACTGCCCGAACACCACTGCACTGCCCTAAACCCTGAAACACCACCCCCAGCACGACCCCCTTTACTGCTCGAACACCACTGCACTGCCCCAAACCCTGAAACACCACACCCAGCACGACCCCCTACACTGCCCGAACACCACTGCCCTAAACCCTGAAACACCACCCCCTGCACGACCCCCTACACTGCCCGAACACCACTGCACTGCCCTAAACCCTGAAACACCACCCCCTATACTGCCCGAACACCACTGCACTGCCCTAAACCCTGAAACACCACCCCCAGCACGACCCCCTACACTGCCCGAACACCACTGCACTGCCCTAAACCCTAAAACACCACCCCCAGCATTACCCCCTACACTGCCCAAACACCACTGCACTGCCCTAAACCCCAAAATACTACCCCCAGCACAACCCCCTACACTACCCGAACACGACTGCACTGCCCTAAACCCTCAAACACTCCCCCCAGCACGACCCCCTACACTACCCGAACACCACTGCACTGCCCTAAACACTCCCCCCAGCACGACCCCCTACACTACCCGAACACCACTGCACTGCCCTAAACCCTAAAACACTCCCCCCAGCACGACCCCCTACACTACCCAAACACCAATGCTCTACCCTAATCCCTAAAACACTACCTCCCGCATGACCCCCTACACTACTCTAAACCCTAAAACACTTCCCCCCGCACGACTCCCTACACTACCCAAAGACCACTGCACTACCCTAAACCCTAAAACATGACCTCCTACACTACACAAACACCACTGCACTACCCTAAACCCTAAAACACTACCCCCTACACTACACAAACACCACTGCACTACCCTAAACCCTAAAACACTACCCCCAGCAGTACCCCTACACTACTCAAACACCACTGCACTAACCTAAACCCTAAAACACTACCCCCAGCAGTACCCCCTACACTACCCAAACACCACTGCACTACCCTAAATCACTACCCCCAGCACGACCCCCTACACTACCCAAACACCACTGCACTACCCTAAACCCTAAAACACTACCCCCAGCACGACCCCCTACACTACCCAAACACCACTGCACTACCCTAAACCCTAAAACACTCCCCCAGCACGACTCCCTACACTACCCAAACACCACTGCACTACCCTAAACCCTAAATCTACCCCCAGCATGACCCCCTACACTACACAAACACCACTGCACTACCCTAAACCCTAAAACACTACCCCCAGCACGACCCTCTTCACTACCTAAACACAACTGCACAATTTGTTACAGGCGTTGCAACGCAGGCCTGTGGTGCTTACTGGAAGTACCTAGTGGGCTAGTTGGGCCCCAGGGACCCTCAGGATTCAAGGTGACCTAATCCCCCAACTTAAAACGCACCACGGGGCGCGTTTGCACAGTGGTGAAGGGAGGGGCGGGGCCTCAGGTGACATGTGCGCAAACACGCCCTGTGGTGCGTTTTAAGTTGGGGAATTCATTCCCTTTGAATCCTGAGGGACCCTGGGGGCCAACTAGCCCACCAGGTACCTTCAGTAAGCACAACAGAGTTGCGTTGCAGAGAGGTGAAAAAAGGTGCGTGGCCTCGGAACGCCTCTCTGCAACTCAGCTCTGTGGTCCTAACTGTAGGTACCTGGGGGGCTAGTTGGGCCCCAAGGACCCTCAGAATTCAAGGGGACTTAATCCCGCAACTTAAAACGCGCCACGGGGTGCGTTTGCACACATGTCACCTCAGGCCCCCCTCCCTTCACCACTGTGCAAACGCGCCCTGTAGCTGCGTTTTAAGAGGTAGTTTTAATCCCCCTGCCCTATTATGTACTAGGGACTTGCAGAGGAGGTCATGCTAATCACAGGGGTACCCCAACGCATAGTGTTCCCTAGTGTATGTAGGTGTTTTCACTGTATTCTAAGTGTCTTTTAGCATAGCACTGGCTCTGGTTAGTCAGAGTCAGTTACCACCAGTACCCGTCTGAAAAAGTTGTGGGCACAGGATGATTTTACAACAAGGCCTCTTTCTGCTCCTCTGTTGGTTCTTTCTGCACATCTTTTGCTTCTTTCTGTGCGTTTTTCTTCTTTCTTCACATGTCCTACCTCTGTAGGCATAGTTAGAAACTAGCATTTAAAAAAACCTTTGAAATTCACTTAAAAAATCATAGGTTTCAGGCACGTTATAGTTAGAAATTAGCATTTAAAAAACCTTTGAAATTCACTGAAAAAACCATAGGTTTCAGACACGTTATAGTTAGAAATTAGCATTTAAAAAACCTTTGAAATTCACTGAAAAAACCATAGGTTTTAGGGACAGTTATAGTTAGTTGGACATTTCACTCGTACAAAACCATAGAAATTCCCCCGTTATAGTTAGTTCAACTAACTATAACTCGCGCCCCGCAATGCACTGCTGATGACGTCACATATTACATCACTCATGACATGGTCAGTGACATCACTGATGACATCACTGATGACATCTCAAATGACATCACTATTGACATCATCCATGTGATAATTTCATGCATCTTCTCACACCCTAATATAACTTTTGATACACCCACTCTAAATTACAGACTGCCATTCTCAAAACCATAGACACTCCAACACCAAAAACTACATACCCACTCACTGATTCTTAGGTCTACACACACATCCACTCACTCACCCATACAGTCACTCATACTTAGTCACTCAGTACAGGACTATCATATGCACTCATACACCTATATAAACACTCACACACCGCCACTCATCCATAGAGGTACTCACACACCTAGTCAGTCATGCAAAAAACTTAATCACACACCCATTTACTCACCTATACAGTTATACACACACCAGCTCACTTACTCATACAAATACTAGCATTCTTACGCTCTTATACAATCACTGATACAAGTACACACTCATCCATACAGCCACTCTCACAATCACACACTCTCACTTATAGCCATTTATATACTCCAACACACATATATACTGCCTTTCACATATGTAGTTACTCACACATGTACCACTGAGATATACATTCAATCACTAACACACCCATACACACACTCACCCACCCATACAGTCCATCACAGATGCACTCTTGAAACCATGCACCCAGTGAATCACCAACTCACACATCTATGCACAGAGTCACACACACTCCACCCACACAAACACTCAGGCACCCATACAGATACTCAGACAATCAATCAATAACCCATGTAGACACTCATGTAGCTATTCAGAAAGCCATGCAGCCGCTTACAAACCAACAGAAAGACGGATACAGACATTCACACAGTTTAGTCACTAACCCATGCATTCAGTAAGATACATTTAATCACTCACTTGTAGAGTCAGTCACTCATGTACTAAATCATCCATTCAGACACTTATACACCCACTCATTCTTCAATACACCTTTCCCTATATATATTAAACATATTTAAACTTTACAGAAACACACAGTCACTGGATGATGTCATCAGTGATGTCATCAGTGATGTCATTTGAGATGTCATCAGTGATGTCATCAGTGATGTCACTGACCATGTCATGAGTGATGTAATATGTGACGTCATCAGCAGTGCATTGCGGGGCGCGAATTATAGTTAGCTGAACTAACTATAACGGGGGAATTTCTATGGTTTTGTACGAGTGAAATGTCCAACTAACTATAACTGTCCCTAAAACCTATGGTTTTTTCAGTGAATTTCAAAGGTTTTTTAAATGCTAATTTCTAACTATAACGTGTCTGAAACCTATGGTTTTTTCAGTGAATATATATATATATTCACTGAAAAAACCATAGGTTTCAGGGGCGTTATAGTTAGTTGGACATTTCACTCGTACAAAACCATAGAAATTCCCCCGTTATAGTTAGTTCAGCTAACTATAACTCACGCGCCCGCAATGCACTACTGATGACGTCACATATTACATCACTCATGACATGGTCAGTGACATCACTCATGACATCACTGATGACATCTCAAATGACATCACTGATGACATCATCCTTGTGATAGAGTGGCAGACCTCCTCTCATCCTAATATAACCTTTGATACACACACTCAAAAATGCAAACTAACATTTTCAAAACCATGGACATACCAATACCAGTTACAACACACCTATTCAGTAATTCCAAGATCTACACACACATCCACTCATTCACCAACAGTCCCTATACAGTCACTCATACATGTACTCACTCATCATATGTACTCATACACCTATACATCCTGTTACACACCGCCACTCATCCATAGAGTTACTCACACACATAGTCACACATGCAAACAAAGTATCAAACATCCATTTACTTGCATATACAGTTATACACACACTACCACACTTACTTCTACAGAAACTTACACATACTTACTCTCTTAAACAATCACTTATAGAAACACCTACTTATTTGTACAGGAACTCTTCCAATCTCTCACTCTCACATATACTCACTTATATACACCAATACTCACATATACTAGTTTAAAACATATGTAGTTACTCATAAAGACACTATTGAGACAGTCATTCACTCACTAACACACCCATACACATACTCATCCACCTATACAGTCCTGCACACATGCTGTCTTCAACACATACAAACAGTGAGTCACTCATTCATGCATCTATGCACTAAGTAATACCCCCCACCGAACCATACAGACACTCAAAAAACCAACTAATAACCCATATAGACACTCATGTAGCTACTCACCAACCCATGCAGCCACTTATACACAAAGTGAGAGACTGATACAGATATTTTCATATTTAAACATTACTCACTAACCCATGTATTCACTAAGATACACTTAGTCAGTTATACAATCAATTTTACAAAAAAAATCATCCATTTAGACACTTATATACCCATTTATTCTTCCATCAACCTTGAGATATACATATATAAAACATGTTTAATTTTCAGAAAAACACACATTCACTGGATGATGTCATCAGTGATGTCATTTGAGATGTCATCAGTGATGTCATGAGTGATGTCACTGACCATGTCATGAGTGATGTAATATGTGACGTCATCAGCAGTGCATTGCGGGCGCGAGAGTTATAGTTAGCTGAACTAACTATAACGGGGGAATTTCTATGGTTTTGTACGAGTGAAATGTCTAACTAACTATAACGCCCCTGAAACCTATGGTTTTTTCAGTGAATTTCTAAGGTTTTTTAAATGCTAATTTCTAACTATAACGTGCCTGAAACCTATGGTTTTTTCAGTGAATATATATATATATGAATTACGTTATTTATATAGCGTGAACAGCTACTCAAAAGAGTGTCCCGGTGCTGCATCACGGAAAGACATGGAAGGGAGGAGAAGAGGGCTTACTGGCTAAAAAGATAGATCTTTAGGGATTTGCGGAAAGCAGATTCAGATTCAGTTTCTAGGCTCCTAAGCTGCATGTTGTTTAGAACAAGCACCAAGCTCTGAATGACAGAACACCATAGGAGAGAGTGTTTAATCACACTACTCATTTTGGGTGGCAAGCACTTTACTTAATTAATGAGCATGTTGCACTTTAAGTCCCTGGGTCGTTAATGTTATCACCCCATCGTTGAGTATATCCTATCTATGACTGATATAAAATTTGAGTGCATTTACAATACGCTTCAAAAACAAACGAGAGAACCATCATGGAAACTAAAGAGGGACCACCCAATTCAAACACGGAAATAGGACTCATGAAAACTAGTACGGAGTGAAACGCTTCTTGAATTTGATCTAAACAAAAGAGAATATAAATGTGGTTTGGGGATACAATGATTGATGAGGTATACATTGTGCATGAATGTTTTTACTTGATGTCATAAAATGCATATAAGCTGAAAATCTACAAAATGGAGGTGACAAAATGGCTATGACATTGCTCTAATGTTTATGTGCGCTGATGAAAATAAAGAAGGAATGCTTTGATTAAATAATGGCGGCCATGATATGGATACAGGCCCAGTCTAAGGGGTATAGCTGAATCACGTCAGCCTTGTTATACATTTTTCTTTGCTTTTGTACTCTCCTGTATGATAATTGGATTTGCAATAAATCATGCCTTTTTCTGCACCATGAATGCCATGGATCTCCCTGTGTGTGTTTTTTGTGCTGCTGCAATACAAACCAAGAAGTGACTCGGGTTGAGACGACACAACATTGAAAAACCCACTGGAGGGACATGGACACTGTGAAGCATTAATGTGTGGCAGCGCAAACCCATAGAAGGGGAAATACAGTATGTTACAGAACCACAAATCCCAGCATGCAATTGAATTGAGAATTCACTTGGGAGGCCCACAGGAGGGCAATAATGGTAATTAGTATGTAAATTAGAGTTCTGCAGGAGCATTATGTAAAGCTACACATCAGCCTGTGAACAAGGACTAGGAAGTCCGAAATGCGTTAGGCAAAGGAAACCATTTGAATGCAAATACCAGATTTGCTTCAGCCTTAAATAAGAAAAAGTTAACCTGCATAAGGTGTTCGTCTTTGTTTGGGGACAACTTTTAAAATAAAGTATGACAGCGGTCCTGCCTTGAAGATTGCACCATCGCAGCAACTTTAATGTGGGTCAGTTTTGGCTTAGAACTGGTTACAGCCAAAAAAAGGACCGCCAGGTTCGGCAATAGAATGTGAATTAAAAAAAATATGGCACACAACATTAAAAAGCCCATCGGGCAATAACTACACTCAACGCTGTTACTTGAAGCGTATAAGGCCATTTTATTAGGACAAGGTTGCAACAGTTAACTTTTATTAACAAACCATCAATACAAATAATATATAACTTTTATCATAACCATACAGCTCATTCTCCCCAGCCATCCTCAAACCATCTCACCAGTTTCACTCCCCCCTTTTCACTCTTTGACCTCCTTCATATCCTCCATTCTCACCTTCACTTGCCCTCCAAACATCCTCTCTTGAATTTCCTCCATTGCTCAGTGCATCCCGTGCCCCGCCCTGAGTCACCTGTGTACCCTTCCCCCCTGAGAGGTGGATCCACCCGTATGTGACTCACCACCCCTCCAAAGTACCGCCAACAAGGGAACCCCCATTAGGCAGTTACCTGCCCCCCCAACGGTTCCTGTGCACCTTTCGCCACCTCTCAATATTCCCTGCGACACCAGATGGACTCATTCCACAATCTACTAATCGTATCTCGCATTTCCATCATATAGTATGCGTTCCCCATCCGTGAAAGTTGCACCCCATCATCCCTGAACAGGAGTGGCTCTTCCAACTTAAGCCCCGCATGAGCAATCACCTTTATGTCCTTCGCCTGGCAGAAAACCCTTATTGCCCTATTCAATTTCCTGTAAGCTTTTTCAATAGCCGCATGCTTGACAGCCCCCTCCATACTTTGCGAGGCACGAACTCAGCCCATATTAAGCATGTTCCAGCAAAATTCCTCTTTATCGCTTCCAAATCCCTCTGCATGTGCTGCAGTATTTTCAGTCCCGACAAACGTACCAGATCATTCTCTCCCAAATGTAAGACCAGCGTGTCTGGGCAGCCCCTTTGTGGTACCATTTTTGTCAGCCATGGCAATAAAGCCCCCCATCGCATGCCCCCTTTTCCCCATCAACAAAGTTCGTAGTGGCTGCTCCTCAAACCCAGGTTATGGCCGTACACCTGTTGGTCCACATATTTGGCTGCCCAGTGGACAAACGAATGTCCCACGATCCAGGTAACAGTCTTGGTTCCCGGGCCACACACGCATCCTATGACACAGAGGGAATAGATTAGTCTTGAAGAACCCCTCCTCCCCCCTTTTGCACAAGTACCTCCTACTCTAGCCCTGCCTCCAGGCCTAGTCCCCCTATTTGCGCACATACTTCTCGCAGTACCTGGACCTCCATCTACCAATTTGGCGAATTTTGCCCCAGGACCATCCTAAACGCGCCGCTGCTGTAGCGGCGCCAATGCGGAAAGAGTACATCCCAAACCTGGCTGGATCCCTGCCCACTTTCCGTAGCACCATGCGCAAGACAGCTAGCAGCTGAAAAGCCATTACTCGTCCCCCTGCTGCATGGTAAACAATCCCTGCTAACGGCCGTCCCCGTCATGAGATATAGTTCTGCCACTCCTGTACCGGGCACGGGCCACTGTAGCCACTCTCATTCAACCAAACCCATCTCCCTCTGT
Organism: Calotriton arnoldi; assembly: GCA_963921515.1. Classification (NCBI taxonomy): domain Eukaryota; kingdom Metazoa; phylum Chordata; class Amphibia; order Caudata; family Salamandridae; genus Calotriton; species Calotriton arnoldi. The sequence goes on along the minus strand of CAWUFW010008376.1, from coordinate 875,658 downwards.
CCACCTGATCCGTCTTGGAGCGGCTCAGCCAGATCCCCAAGCGGCCATGGGCACGTCTCACCTCCTCATATGACACCCCCAATTGCTGTGCCGTACCCAACAACTCTGAAACCTGAACAGCCCCGAAAAACATCTAAATCATACATAGCCTAAATATCGACACCTCAAATAGGTCGTAACAACAGTCTGGCAAAAACCACAATAAACCTGTACCAATTCAAATGTTATGGCCTCCCTCAGAACTCCCCCACCCCAACACACCCCGTTCACGGCCCCAACCTTTCAACATCCTGCTCAGGATTTCATCCTTGGCGGGATCAAAACCTAAATATAGTTTACTGTAAAAAGATATCCCTGTCAATTTTCCTGCTATTGTTGTCCGTGACAAACCCTTATCAATGCAACGCAGAACAAAATTCAGCACTCCCTGCTCTGTGTCCTGGCGCGTAAGGCTCGTTGTAGCTCCATATTGCCCCATGAACTCCCCAAATTCAGACCACGCCGGCTTGTAGCTCTGTCTTGTGGATTCCGCCAAGGACCTCTCGACCAATCCTATCACTCTCACTGTCCTTAGGCACAGATGTCATCCGGCAACTCTGTCTTGCATTTCTCCACTCCAGGCGCCAGTCTTTGAAATTGCTGCCACTACGAACGAGACAAAGCATCCACAATGTCATTGCTGGCCCCTGGGACATGCTTGGCACGAAAAACCACATTCAGCTTCAAACACCTCAACATATATCTCCGCAACAACCGCAAAACCCTCAAATCCCTCGCCTTGTGCCTGTTCACTAGTTCCACCACTGTCATGTTATCTACATGGAAAAGCACCATCCGATTCTGAAGTTCGGCACCCCAAACCGCCAGCGCCACCAAGAGTGGAAAAAATTCCAAAAATGCAATGCTCTGTCCCTGCCTCAACCAGTGTGTCGGCCACTTCTCAGCACACCAACATCCATCCCAAAAGAGTCCAAAACCCAAAGCACTGGCCACATCTGCACATGCCAAACTGTGTTTTCCTCTACAAAATCCAAAGACACGCCGTTGAAATCGGCCAAAAACATCTGTCATACTCCCAGATCTGCTCTAATTCCCATTGAAATCCGCACCCTGTGGTGTGGCAGCCCTGCTTCCGACATGGCTATGCCGAGGTGCCGGCAGAACGTTCTCCCTGCTCTCACCACCTTGGATCCAAAATTCAGGAAACCCAATAGCTTCTGCACTGCTCTCAGTTCAATCTTTCTTTCACCCACCACCCATAACAGAAAGGCCTGAATGTTTTCTACCTTTTCTTTAGTTAGCCGTGCCACCCAATGTACCGAGTCCAGTTCAATGCCCAGGAAGGTCAGTCTGCAGCTGGGCCCTGCTGTTTTTTGGGGCACCAAAGGCACCCCAAACTCCTGTGTCAGTCCCTCTAATAGATGCACTGCCGTCACACAACCCCAGAGGCTCCCTTCCCTACAAACAAAAAGTTGCCCAAGTAAGGAGACACCCCCCGGTGACCACTGATCTTCATGAACACCCACTGGAGGAAAGTACTGAACATTTCAAAGAGTGCACAAGAAATCGCACAGCCCATTGGCAAGACTTTGTCCACATATATGGTGCCCTCGAACTGCATCCCCAGCAGTGGAAAATCCACTGGGTGTATTGGCAGTAAATGAAACGCAGATTTGACATCGCATTTTGCCATTTCTGCACCCTGCCAGCACGCCCTTACTAATCGGATGGCATCATCTACTGAGACGTACCGCACCCTGAGTCTTCCTCCGCAATTAAGTCATTAACGGACCCCCCTTCTGGCCGTGGGAGGTGGTGAATAATCCTGAACTCCCCCGGCTCCTTTTTGTGCACCACCCCCAGAGGCAATATCATCAAATCCTCCATGGGCCAAACTGTGAATGGACCCGCAATCCTCCCTTCTTCAACTACCTTTTTCAATTTTGCTGCTACCTCCTGTGGCAATTCCCTGGCTGATTTCAAGTTGTCTGCCTATCTACACCCCCTCGGACCCTGTTATCCTACCCGGAAGCCTTTGATGAAACCCCACTGTATTCGAACTGCCGCCTCCCTGTCAGGGTAAATCGAGAGCCATGGGCCCATGGCCTCAATCCTAACTGGGGTAGGGGCCCTTCAGCCCAGACTGTCCTCGTCCCTTTGTTGCCCTCCACTTTTCTGCTGGGGTGGCCAAGGTAAAGCACTGCATGAGTGGGTGCCTTCCTCCACATTTGGAGCATTTGTGTTTCAATTTACAAGGGTGCCTGGAACAAAATCCCTTATTAAAGTTCTAACATGCACGCGTGGTGCCTCCCGCCTGCATTGTAGGGACACCTGATCCTCCTGCCCCGAAACTAGACCCTCCCGCTCCTTGCTGAGCAGGACGTGCCGGAAAGGACCGATACGTCACCTGCAGGCCGCTGGCCGTATGCGTGGATGCCGAGGATTGCGTGGAGGACATCCATTGCATCTATAGCTCCTGATCCACCTCGCCCCAAGGTTTGTCCGGGTTAATACTGATCCTGGCCCTAAATTCTTCATTATAGCTCAGCCAGGCGAAACCCCCAAAATGCATCTGCGCCTTCTGAATAATGTCCATATACTTCAGTAAGGCAATCACCCTGTCCAAATACTTCTCACAGTAAATGCTAGCATAAATTAGGAAAGCCAAATTCCAATTTTCCATATTAATGGGTACCCTCGGCCTCCTCGTCAACTCCCACTCCTCCTCTTTCGACCCCTCTTTAGCCTGTATCTCCCTATGTAGTAATTGGAAAATGTCAACATATTCATGCTTCCATATCCTACTCTTAGTATTGTCAGACAGATGTGAACCCAATGGCATCGACAGCCCCATATATGGTAAATTCTTGTGGTGTTTGTCATCCGTTTTGTCCTCCTTTCCTTCAATCCCATCCATCTTGTCCATCTGGACACTTGCGCCCACTAATTTCTTCGCGCCACTGTTGTCCTTGCCCAACGCAGGCACTGCAGCTGCACCTGTGTCCGCTAAGTCCCTCACTGTCCCTTTGCCCACACCCACCAACAAGGAGGTTTTTCCTTCCCAGCCTTAGCTCCCCCATCCCATGCTATCCACCAGTCCCCATTACCTGCCAGTCCTCCTTGGACCTCTTTGTCCTTGCCCCGGTTGCCGGTCTTCTTCTGCCCCATCAGCTCTGACTTTTCCTTGGCCACACTTGCCTCCTCTAAAACACCAACCTTTCTGGTTGCCTTTTCAGTTACCCCGGAGCCCCCTTTCCACTCATACTCATCACGCACTTCACCCTCTTCCAACTTGTCACTCACATCCCCGTAATCTAGCACTAGCTCAGCCTCATTCTCCACTGTCCTCCACACATCCTCCTGTACCACTCTCTCCTGCCCTTTTGCACCCACTCCACTCTTTCCAGAGCACTCCTTTGCGGACGCAGCTGCTGCGCGATCCCTCGCTGGAGGGTAGGCCACTGTGGTCCCCCTGCTGCTTCCGACCAGCGCCCGAGGCCGTTGTGTGCCCCACTGGTGCCACCCCGCTCCTACCGGCATCACCTGCCGGTTTGACCCCCCCACCAGACTGCTCCAACCTGGGGGTTCCCTGCACCATCGGGCCACAACGCTGTGCTGGCGGTCCCTGTTCTCGTTCTTTAATGTTCCTTGTCTGCCACCGATACACACTTGCCCCCCGCCGCCTCCTCCTCCACATCTTGTGCCCCTGCCTCATCTACTTCCCACATATGCAGCCCTGACCCCTACCCGCTAGCTGCCATCTCTGCCTGCTCCCTGGCCTCACACATCCTGGCCTATCTCTCCTCAGATTCCTGAAAGATCCGGCGCTGCTCCTTTATTTTGGCCTCCAGATCCAGGCCCTCCCACCTGGGGAGGATACAGGGGGTTCCACACCCTCACCCCCACCCTCCCCCTCACCTGGGGACAACTTGCCACCCATCATCTTGCCCGAGGGGGCTGCATTGTGCAGAGCCGCCCGGGATCCAGCCCACCTGGACCCCTGGATAACTGGGCCTAAACCAGAAGCAGCTCCAGCATCATTGCTTGTCCCCAGGAGAGGCCTTCATCTTAGATCTATAGGCCTGGCCTCTGCCTGGAGTTCCTCCCTCAATACGCCCTTCCCGGCGCCATCGCTCTGCGGCGCCGTCTCATGAATGACCTGCCCCACCCCCCGCTCACCGTCTCACTGTTCATTGCGTCCTTGGCCAGCCGCGCGGGCAGGCTCTTCCTCCTGCCTCCACGCTTGGCCAGTGGGGGTTTCTGCTGGCCCCGCCCGCTGGATGCACTCGATTTCCTGGTGTGTGGTGGCTCTGCGCTGTATGCCACCGCTGAAGCCTACCGCGGGGGTTGGACCATGCCGACCCACGCCTGGTCCAGCACGCCGGCTGAAGGAGGTCAGCCCGTCCAGCCTGCCCTAGCACCTGCAGCGTGGACCTCACCGCACCAGCGTCGGGGGTCGCCATCTAAATGCTGCTACAAGTAGAGAGTTAGGACGTGAGATACTACCCCTATACTGCTGCCCTAAAACTGCCTATTTCGCACTGGACCCAAGACCAGGCCCTGCCTAATCTCCCTGCCTAACTTAACCTACCCCCACCCGGTGGTGCTAGGTGTCAGGAAGTGCCCGGATCCTCCCCTACTGACACCTTTATAGCCCACCCCTTCCCGCCCCTCATCCCAACCCCTTGACCCCCTCCCCACCTTGTCCTTCCGGCCTGTGCGAAGTTCCTTAGGGGAAGACTGGTCTGCGACCTTCACTTCCCCCGGGGCCCGACAGTGGAGGGCCATGGACACTGTGAAGTATTAATGTGTGGCAGTGCAAACCCACCAAGAGGAAAATACAGTACGCTACAGAACAACGAATCCCAGCATGCAATTAAATCAGAACTCACTTGAGAGGCCCACCAGAGGGGAATACGGATAATTAGCATAATTAGGGTTCTGCGGGAGCGTTATTGTGAAGCTACACATCAGCCTGTGAAAAAGGATTAGGAAGTCCGAAACAGGTTAGGCAAAGGAAACCATTTCAATGCAAATACCGCATTTGCTTTAGCCTTAAATAAAAAAAAGGTAACCTGCATGAGAAGTCCGTCTTTGTTTGAGGACAACTTTTGAAATAACGTACGACCTGCCATTAAGAATGCACCACCGCAGATAAATTAAAGTGGGTTCGTTTTGACTGGAACTGGTTACAGCCAAACAACAGAACGTCAAGTTCGGCAATAGAATGTGAATTTTAACAAATCTGGCACAAGGCATTGAAAAGCCCACTGGAGGGCCATGGACACTGTGAAGTTTTACTGTGTGGCAGCACAAACACACCAAAGGGGAAATACAGTATGCTACAGAGCCACAAATCCCAGCATGCAGTTGAAATGAGAACTCACTTGAGAGGCACACTGGAGGGCAATATTGGTAATTTGCTTGAAAATTAGGGTTCTGCAGGGGCGTTATTGTAAAGCTACACATCAGAATGTGAAAAGTACTAGGATGTCTGAAATGCGTTAGGCAAAGGAAACTATTTCAATGCAAATACTGGATTTGCCTCAGCCTTAAATAAAAGAATGGTAACCTGCATGAGGAGTGCATCTTTGTTTGGGGACCAGTTTGGTATATATATATATATAAATATATTTATTCACTGAAAAAACCTAAGGTTACAGGGACGTTAAAATTAGGTTCAGATTTCACTTGTACAAAACTATAGAAATTCAGCAGTTATAGTTACCTGAGCTAAATATAACGTACGCCCCCGTAATGCACTGCTTATGACCTCACATATTACATCACTCATGACATGGTCAGTGACATCCCTGATGACATCATCAAGTGAGTGTAAGTGTTTTTAAGAGTTAATGGGTGTTAAACACATATACCAACCTACTACAAAATATAAATTAGTATACTAGGTGCACTACTACTGAGTCATACTACTTCTAACATATATTGTGTATGAGTGGCTGTATGGGTGTATAAGTCGGTGTGTGAGTGAGTGATGTAATATGTAAGGTTACTAGTAGTAACTTACCTTTGTGAATCTTGAAAAGTAGTAAAGTTAGATTTCTGGTCTAAGTTAGACTTTTGGTCTAACTTTACTTTTGTGAATCGGGCCCATGGTGTTCCTCAGCCTAACTGCAGCATTGGAAAAACAAGCCACATTAAAGCAAATATCAACATCGTTTAACATCTGCAAACACAATAGTGCTGGTCTGGCTTGTTCAGACCCAACAATATAGGTTTCATAAAACGCTTACACAAATGTAGTAAGGACAGCTCAAGACAACATGCAGAATATCCTATGTGGTCAAAGAGTCACACGGACAGGGAACACATTCCACCTCTCTTGACCAACCCTTTGGCACATACAACAAATGGTGCAACATATTCAATCTAAAATGAGTCAAGAGTAATTGGTGAGTATTAAATATATGAAGTAATAAATACGGTTCAATTGATGTGGTAGTCTGTAACTTAACGTATATCCTGACGGATGGTTTCAACAAAGCAGCTGTTTCTCATTCATCCCGCTGTTGTGACTTAAAAGTATTTTTTACCCAGACTTTACCTGCTTTAACTAGGCCATCAACATTATAAAACAGATCAGAATGACCTAGCTTTTGAAAAACAGTCAAAAAATATCCAAGGCAGGGTATTCTGAGACATGATCCAGATCCAAACAATCTTTAATGGCCATCCTGTTGAATTCTAGCTCAGGTTTCTGCCATACTGACAACGATAACAAAAAGATCACTGCTGAATAATGTTCGAGGCATAATCTAAGACTGAAGCAATACTTCTAGTGAAAGCATCTCTCTGAGCTCTAACCAAGCGTAACCAATTAAAGGATTAATCAAATAGGATACCTAAATACATGAAGTTGTTCACTCTACTAATAATACTTCCATTAACCAAGGGTGTTCGACCTTTAGTAGATCTAGGTCCTAGTACCATAGTGTATGAATTATCAATGTTAGTGCTCAAAACCATTATTATCTATTAGCTGCTGCAACCCTGAGCTGTTCTCAAAGCCAGAACAGCATCATCAGCATAGAGGAGTACCAGCACATGTGGTACTCCGATAAAGGTCATATCACGTCCCCCACCTATCAAAACCTGCTTTAACTTATTAACATATAAGGTGAACAAGAAGGGGGCCAGGATATAGCCCTGTCTTAACCCCTCTTGAAGAGAAAGGGCTCTGTACATTCACCTCTCACCCCATATCTTACAGAGGCTGATAAATCGGAATGTAGATCCCTCAGGAAGAGAACACTATTATTATCTATTCCTATTTCCAACATGAGGGACCACAACTTATCCCTATTTACTCTGTCGAATATAGAGCTTAAGTCCATAAAGGACAGGTGTATTGCCCCTTCTTTTGTCACAGTGTATGTGTTGATTAAAAACTACAAGTTTGAACATTAGTTCGCCGTCCCTCTGCCACATCAAAACTGTAAAAATTGAGGTACGATGCAGGTAGAGACTGAATTCCAACCCTTATCTAAGTCATAACAGTTATGACAGGGATGTAAATTAAAATTGCCCAACAGAATTACCGGGTATAACCCACTTTAGTGTTAATATTACTTTACAGAAATCTTTTTATGTAGTGAACATGGTCTGCATAACTGTTCACATTATAAAGATTAACAATTTAAATTCTATAAGAATTGGAACAAAAGCCAGACACACTGCAAATAAGTTGGATGACCCAGTGTCTAACTGCTGGATTTTACAGTCAATTCTTAGATTAAAACTAGCAACCCACCCCCTTACGTCTTTCAAAGAGTGATCTAATTGCTGGACAGACAAAGTACAATAGCCATCCAGGAATAAACTATTGTTGACCCCCATGTTTCTTGAAAACATACAATAATGTTATTTTTTAGTTAAGCCAACCAACTAGGATCATCCCCCTTCTTGCTCCCCAGACCTGCTATATTCCAACACAAAATCTCTCAGGGATAAGAATAGATCAACTTTATTACTTCCTTCTCTCATAGTAGTGTTCTGATGTTGGACGTCGAGGGGGGACAATCATTCATTGATGTCCAAGTTGCTCAATGCCTCAAAATTATTGTTTGTTGGAACAGTGGAAACCACATTGTTGCATTGTGTAGCTGGCACATGGGATATAACTGATGTACTTTGTAAATTATGTCCATATAAGAAGCCCAATGGCAAAGGCATATACCAGGAATATGACTCTGTTTGACATTGCATTCCCCTAACAAGTGACCAGCAATGTGAGAATTAGTAAAATGTATCACTTTGCAGTTAACGTTCTTAGTTTTGAGGGTCTTGCCCATCCATGAGACTCTTCTCATCATATTAATACTTTTATAAAAATAAGGTTTGTGACCCAGTCTCTCTTCAATCCAGTGAACGACTTTGTTTTTTAACAGATAGAAAGATTCCAAACACCCAGATCTCAAGGGTGGAACATTAGCTAAAGCAAGAACATATGGGGTTCTGCATTAGGGAGGTCAAGGGTATCCCTCTGTAAGATTGTGTCTTTGCCCAGTCCATGATGGCTTGCCCTCTATCTTTCTTTTGTTCACCACTTTGCAAAACTGGTGTCTTGTGGTTTGTGGCCTCCTGGCCTGCCTTGCTGCGTTGGCTTAGGCCTGGCTGCCATGCTGCCTTTTTTGCGCATGTTACTCTGAGCCGTTGTTCTGCCGACCTCTGCTTCTGCCAAGTTGTTTTAGAACTGTCTGGATTTTCTGTCTCTCACCTTTTCTCCTGTTCCCTTTGGGCTCAGTCTGCACAACATGTACAAGGTCGAAAAACAACGTCCCTTGTTCTTGCTGATCTGGCCAGTCCCTCGCACCTAGACATAACACTATGTACAGCTGCCATGGAGAAATTTGTGTGCTTTTAATATTGCGTTTTTCCCGCTTAAGAGACACTTGGAGAAAAACCTTTCCAGGGAGAAGAGCTGTGATTGTCTGCTGATGTAGACTTTGCATCTAGAGACTGAGGTATGGGGGTTCGCTAGTCAAAGCCCAGAGGTCTTCTATTTTTATAATACAATAGCTACTAGCACGGGGAGGGTGGTAAGGTAATTTTGCCCAATATCCACTGCTTTATGAAATGCTTTCCCCGTTTGTATTCTATGGAGTTGTAACTATGCTGATTATATTATTCTTATGCATTATGCTGATAGTACTGACACGTGTACTGTATCTTAGAGCACGTAAGTTGAAATAAACATTTTAACCTATACTGTGTCTCTTCTTACGCACGTTGTGGACAGGTATGAGTGAGTGATGAAAGGGTGTTCTTGCTACTGCGAGTCCTGAGAGAGAGAGATACCGTGTTCTGGGTTGTCTAAGCATTGGTAATCTTGTTGCTAATGAGACGCTAAGGCTAGTCGGGTTGGGGTTTTAGGTGCTAAGGTTTATGGTTGGCTCATCACTGTATTCCGAGGTCCTATCATCCTGTGCATAGCTCTGTGTGTGCAGAATCCCTATAACATGGCGCGACCAACGAGTGGGCCGCTTATCTGCGAGACGCTTGAGTAGTGCTTGTGCTTGTCCACAACTCCCCTCACAGACACTTCCGGAAGCGTGTGTGACGGTGATACCTCCTATATTGACGTTTTTATAGGTTCTTTCAAGCTTGAAGTTGTTAAAAGGTTTCTTAACTAAAACCCTATTTGTGCTGCCTCATTTTAGATTGTCGACTACTTCTAGCCTACAATGGCTGTTCAAATTGCGGCACATAGCCGCGCAGCGCTCCGGGCTCACTTAACAGTGTATGGAGTGCCTGACGCGGGTGTCGAGCTGATCTTTGTGGTGCAAGCCGATCCAGCTTACCACTTTGAGGTGTTTTACTCTTGGGTCACCTTTCCGGCGGTGGATGGAACAGACAAATTGTTCCATGAATATGAAGCCACCGTAGTTCCTAACATCTGTAGACCTTATAGGAATATTGAAGTACCGCTCACGGCTTGGCAACACCGTGTGTGGTTTGATGGTGCCCTCCCCCAACTGGTTACCGCGGTTCGTTTAGGCCCCTTATCAATTGATGGGGCCACTTGGCCTGTCTTGGCCGGGTACACCCCACATCCGCAATACATGACGGTAACAGTCGCGGAACTGCGCAACATGTTTTCGGCTTTAGTGCGAGTGCATCGAGCTTTAGTGCAGTATGTTACAGGCAACATCCAGGGAGCCCCACCTGGAGTTGCAGCCCATCCAGCTGGTGCAGGCGGAGTGACCATAAGTCCTGTCATGGTGAATTCGGTGATGGGCAAGCGCCCACAAAATAAGGATGATTTTCCTTATTGGCTTGCAGAGAAATTTGACCAGCTGGAGGCGGTTTTTCCAAACACATCACCGGTGGAAAAACACAGAATTCTTACGATTAGTTTGCCAAAAGACTTAATCCCCGAGTTGGCAGCATGCAACAACTGGGGTAGGGTATTCGCAGCAGTATATGCGAAGTGTTTCGGCACTCCTTCCATGACGGTTCTACCCTCTGTAATTAAACGCGTGCAGGATGAACATGGCCCTGAAGCGGCTGTGGAATTAGGGATGAGACTGGTGGGAGTGTTCGACGTAGTAGCTGAGTTGATCCTTGCGAATGTCAAGGGCGATGCAGTGAACTTTCAAGTAGCTAATGCTTTGGCTTTAGTCCCAGAACCAGACAAGCGGCGCGAATAACCGAAAATTATTGCCCAGGCTTACAAAACTATTGGCAGAAATAGCCTGGGAGTTAAGCCTTTTGCCAAATCGCAAACACAATCGCAACCACAACAACCAAAAACTCAATCCAAGAAGGATGAGAAGCCAGTCTTTACTAAAAAGAGCTGGAGGTTGAAAAAACAGGGTAAGCAACAAAAGAGGCCGGGGTCGAGAGGCGCATCCCCGGTTTCCGTCTCTTCTGAACGCACTTATGATTTGCGCGATAGGGCGAGAATTAAATCTCCGGATAGGTTTCAGATCCCTGATACGCGTTCTCCTCGTTCTTCACAGGCACAGACAACTTCGCAGGCCAGTGGAGGAGAGCGCCAGGATAGAGGAAGGGGTCGAGAGGCTCCCCAGGGACGAGACCAACCTCGACAACAGGTCAGAGGGAAAGCAGACGAATTTCAACGTTCTCGCCCACAATTTCAGAAGAAGAAAGTTGCCGCTGTAACAGCGAGATATGCCACAGACGGTGAGAACGAGGCTCCTGAATTGGACGTGGGCAGTGACCCTCCTAGACAGCGCCGCAGAAGTTACCATAGTGCGGGAGGTGCTACGTCCTCATGTGGAGGCGACAGCAACTGAAACATTCATTACTGTCGAGACAGCAGATACCAAAGTGGCACCCCCTGACAGACTATTTAATATTGTCATTCAAATTGAAGGTGATATACAGCGTGTAATTAAAGGGATTTTTGGGGAAAATCTGACCTCTTCGTACGACATTTTGTTAGCGGAGGTGGATTGGCCGCCCCCATTCGTACTTGCTGCGCGCAAAGGGGAGGAGGTAATTCTTCCGAGCTTTTCTCGTCATGTCCCAAAGGACAAAGCGGAGGCTCTTGCAGCTGAGTGGGCTGTGTCCCTGGCTCCAGCATTATACCGCAACCACGTGGGCTGGGATGAAGACTCTCCCCCCCATGAAATACCTTTGCGGTCCCTGCCCCAGCCACAACCCCAATATCCCATAAAACGGGAAGCAAAAGGCCCCGTTTCCGAAATTCTGACTCAGTTAGAATATCAGGGAGTAATTGAAACATGCGTGTCACCTATGAACAATCCCCTTTTCGCGGTTTCTAAACCCGATGGATCGTACCGCTTGGTTTTGGATTACCGACATTTGAACTCTCATTGTCGGACCTTTGCGGTGCAAAATACCCACAGTTCTGCGCTTGTAGACAGTCTTGTTCGTAAAAAATATAAAACGACACTTGACCTCTCCAATGGATTCTACACGCACAACTTAGCCCCGGAGAGTAGCCAATGGAGCGCTTTTACCTCAGGTGGTAAATTATTCAAATTCAGGCGTTTACCTATGGGCTACAGGAACAGTCCCGGCGTATTCGCTGCCCGTGTTGTCTCTTTATTAGACGGCATAGACCAAGATGCATGTTCGTACGTTGATGACATTTATCTAACAGACGACAAATTATTCCTGCATCTCTCCCGAGTAGCCAGCATTATTCTGGAATTTGCGGTTCAAGGTTACAAGTTTAACTTTGCCAAATCTCACATTGCTGAATTTACCATTTTGTTCTTGGGCTACGAGCTCAACAATGAAGGTAAGGGCTTAGCCCCCCATTTCCTGGAGAAATGTGCACTTTTGTGCCCTCCTACTACTCTGAAAAAACTTCAGTCTTTGCTGGGTTTTCTGAACGTACTTACATTCCCGAATACTCCCAGCGTATCAAGCCACTGTATGCCTTGATACAACCTAACTTTTCGAAGTCATGCTGGCTTCCGGAGCATTCCTCCATTCTGCAGTCTTTGCAGACAGACCTTCTTGAGACTAAATTCTTATTGACTCGTGATAACCACACAAACCTGGTGATAAGAATAATTCCAGGGGCAGTGGGTTTCACGTACTTAACCTTTAACGAAGGTGACACAGTGCCCATCGCATACAAGTCACATCTTTACACTTCCGCGGAAATGCGCTTTTCCTATGTGGAAAAAGTTTTAACAACAGTGCAAATGGCGATTCTGAAGGAACGCGCACTGGCACAGGGAAAACGCATTCTGGTGGTAACACCATATCCTGCCCTAGAGGCAGTGACAAAGGCAAGTTTTCCGAACTCTAAAGCCTTGCACCCCCGTTGGATTCAATGGGCAACCTCTTTGACGTCTCCGGATGTCACTTTCATCTTTGATTCTTCTCTACAGACTCAGGAGTTTTTACAGTATGAATTTGTTCATCCTCCTCCTCTGTCTTTGCTGCCGCTTGAGGATTACGAATGTGTGATCTACACCGATGGTTCGGCACAACCGGCCACGGGGTCCAAGCATGCTTATTCAGCCGCATGTGCTATTGTTGCAGGTACCTTTGTGAACGGAAAGTTCAAATCTACTGTAGTGCACACTCAGGCAATCGTGGACAGTACTGCACAATTGGCCGAGCTGCGTGCATTGGTGCTTGCGCTTGAGTTCGCTACTCCGGATGTGACCACTCTCATTGTATGCGATTCTTATTACTGTGTTCAATCTTACAATGACAATCTGTTCTTTTGGTCGCAAAACGACTATAGAGACGCTAAAGGTAGCACAATTAAGCATAAAATGCTTTGGGTTCGGGTGGCAGAATTGCGACAACGTCTGCCACTCACACAGGTGGTTCACACCCTTGGCCATCAGCTGGTGGGCGCACACGCAGTTGGTAACGGTTTGGCAGACGAAGCTGCCAAATCAGCAGTAGTCACGTGTTCAGTAGCAGCAGTTACTAGATCCATGTCTAAAATTGATACTGATATTTTAGCAGCTGTTGCTGCAACGAAAGAAGGTGCTAATTACCCTAGGGGTTTTCCTTCCAAATATTCTTATCAGTTAGGTCCCAAACAGGCTCCCTATGTAACAATACCCGACGTTGGTGATCGGCTGATCCCCAACGCGGACCGCAGACTTTCCTTGATAACGGCAGCACACGAAGGTATGGCTTCGGCTCATGCTGGAGTGTCTGCGACCGTTGCATCTTGCAGCAGCGTTACTGGTGGCATGGTTTGTATAAAGACACCCGTACTTATGTGCTTTCTTGTGACGTTTGTCAGCAGATTAAGCCTTCCACGGTTACACGACCACCACAGACCCCACTCTGCATCTCTAACAGACCCTTTGGGTGTGTTTATTACCTGGATCACTGCGGTCCATTTTCTTCAGACACTGCCTATAAATATATCTTAGTGGCAGTGGACTCATGCACACATTTCATCTGGGTCTGGCCACAACGGAGTGCTGACGCTCGAAATGTCATCAGGGATTTGCGTGTCTTTGTGGGAATTTTCACCTGTTGCACCTTCCATTCTGACCAAGGTCCAGCGTTTGCCTCTAAGGCTTACAAGGACGCAATGGGTTCACTGGGGGTGCGAGTGAAATTTTCGTCTCCATATCGGCCTGAGGGCAACTCGATCGTTGAACGAATGTACCGTGACTTAAAGCAATCCTTGACAGCTAGAGTCTTAGGTACTGGCAGGAACTGGCTGGCCCACTTGTATACTGTACAACGTGCACTTAATAATCTCCCGAGAAGACCTCTGGGTGGGCGGACCCCATACGAAATGCTCTTTGGCATTAGAATGTTTGTGCCCATCTGGGGAGAACATGGCGGCCGGATAGGAACGCCGGTCGGGAGCTCCCGATCTCTATGGGCAGATTTTGAGCGCGCATGAGAGTTTGCTTGTCAACTTACGTTTGGCTTTGTTCTTATGGCTCCTGGAGTTCGTTGTGGCTCGGAGCATGTCCACTACCCTCGCTAATTTGGTAAACAAACCGCTTCTCCTCGCGCCTCTCTCGGAGGCTCAGGGTGCTCTGCAGGTCGGTATCCGGACTCCGTCTCCCGGTTCCCCTGATGGTGGCGTGGTCCCACTGGGAGACCGGAGCCTGAAAGTAGGCTCAGTGTGGTCTAAGGCAGGCTCGGTGTTACGGGAGAGCAGGAAGGCGGCCGCGAGAGTTTCCTTCCGTGCGAAGGTTGCTCTCAGCCCCAGAGGCGGGATTTCCGGTTGCAGGGAGAGCGGTGTAGTAGATCCAGCGGCTCCCGTCAAGACAAGTAGAGCAGTTACCTCGACCAAGAGGGGTCGGACACGAATACCGCGAGGTGCGACACAATCAAATAGGGTAAGTGAGGCCATCAAGGGGGACAGTTCAAAGGCTCAAATCACGGTTCAACATAATAAGGGTCAGAAACAGGATAAAAGCAGTGGTATCCCCAAAGAGCTGGTGCAGGAGACGTCGCCTAGAAGAGGGATAAGGTACTGTTTAAGAAGTAGAAATTTGCCAGACAATCTCACAATAACAACAGATTACCCTCAGAACACTGTAACATTTCAGCGT
Source organism: Calotriton arnoldi (assembly GCA_963921515.1). Lineage (NCBI taxonomy): Eukaryota > Metazoa > Chordata > Amphibia > Caudata > Salamandridae > Calotriton > Calotriton arnoldi. The sequence goes on along the minus strand of CAWUFW010008376.1, from coordinate 860,647 downwards.
GATAAAGATAAATTGGTGTCCCCCACACAAATCCTGGAGCCTACTATCGTGTCAACAAGGGCTAAGGCTGTGACTAAAAAAGTTAAAATCACTCCCTCCCTTCGTACATATTTTAAAGTTAAACAATCGTCTTCAAAAGTGCCGAAAGATCCGTGTCCACAAAAAACAGAATTTTCTGAGGACAAACAAAATACTATAATGGCAGAACAAAGCGTAACAGCAGGCATTCCACTGAGTGTAAATCGCTTTGAGGGTTTGGCAGGCTTGGAAGCAGATAAAGATACAGGCAATGATGAGCATATTTCTCCCGAGAATTTGGGGGAGAATGGAGGGGGTGAAGATCCACCAATAATGGGTTCTAAACCGACAGGCTTTAAGTCGACAGATGCAGCCAAAACTGCGGATAATTTAATGGAAACTTTGATCTCAGAGATGAGGTCGAGCTTTGCTACATCTGAGAGAAACCAACTTAGAATTCAGGGGGTCTGTGAGGCATTAGAAACCAAGGTGAATTCAATCATGGAAAGGGTCAGCATAGTGGAAGTCTCTGTGGAAGAAATGGAGAAGAGGGTCACGGCTAATGAAAAAGTTATAAGGGTCTTGCAGACAAGTGAGAAAGAATTAAGGGGAAAGATTGAGTCCCTGGAAAACCAGTCCAGACAAAATAACCTGAGACTTTTGAATATTCCGGAGGGTCAAGAGGGAGAAGATATAAAAACTTTTGTGGTAAACCTTTTGAAAGAAATCTTCCCCTGGATTGAAGCTAAGGATCTCTATGAGGACATACAAAGGGTTCATAGAGACCCGTTCGGCAAAGGTAAAAACAGGGTAAACCCCAGGAAGATATTAGTTAACTTTAAAACCTATGCATTAAAGGAGAGAATTCTGAGAGAGGCAATAAGAGCAGGATCTCATAAAAAGAATGACTGGTCCTTCCGAATAAGGTCAGATATATCAAAGGCGACGCAGGACCGGCAATGGGAGCTTGGTCAATATATGCAGGAGTTAAAGACTCTGGGAGCCACAGTACAGATGAAATTCCCAGCATCATTGAGAGTAATGTGGGACAACCAGATGTTTAATTTGAGGGAAGCAACAGAAGTAGAATCACTGATATGTAAGATAAAGGCATTAAAAGTGTAAGATGCCCATAGAGTAGGGATCTCAAAGCGGCAGGATCAACCTGCCAATAGATAAAGGGAGGGTTCTCTTTGGGTGGGTGAGGAGGGGCTGGGGTGGTGGGTATGGGTTATATATAATTTGGTGCATTAAGGGTGTGGGAGCATTTGGGGAGAAAAACAAAAAATATTGGTCCGATTCACGAGAAGCATACGTTTAAGTGAAAATAACATAGAATATGGGAGTTAATATTCTTACGTGGAATGTAAATGGTTTGCGGGGCAGAGCTAGAAGGCAAAGGATTTTAGAATATCTTAGGAACATAAATTGTGATATATTAATTCTCCAAGAGACCCATCTTTTAAAAGCAGAGTGGGCGGACATTATGAAAACCCAGCGATGGGTGGATTCTTATATTTGTACTGATCAAACATGTTGCGTTAAGGGGATAATCATTATTTTTAAAAGGACAGCAAAAGCCATTATTGAGTCTTACAAGACCGATATAAAGGGGAGATGGGCCGTAGTGAACATACGTATAAACGAGAGATCGTTGGCAATAGTAGGATATTACGGACCTAATGTAGATGATCCCTCAGCGTTACAGGCCCTCTACGCATATCTGTTGGATGTCCCTGGTCTCATCATCTTGGGGGGTGATTTTAATATACTAATTGACCCTAAGCAAGATAGGAATCCTCCTAAAAAATACCCTACTTTACCAAAAATGAAGAGTTGGCTAAAGTTATACCAGGATGACTTAGGTTTAATTGATATATGGAGAGCAAAAGGTCAAAAATTGCACTTGTTCACGTTTAAAAATAAAAAACTGGGTCATTCTTCTAGAATTGATTATTTCTTAATTGATAAATCATTAGGGGCTGAAGTAAAAAGGGTTAGACATCTTCCAGAACATCTCTCTGATCACTCGGCAGTACTATTGGAGTTTGAATTTCAAAGTCAGCAGTCTCAATCCAGATGGACCTTAGATAAGACTCTGCTTATGGATGCTCAAATAATAAAGGACTTGAAAGAGGAAACTATATCCTATTTCCAATTAAACGCGGAGGGGACTTCCCGTCAGGTTACATGGGATGCGTATAAGGCAGTACTTAGGGGGAAGTTGATTAGTTTAGCGGCCTACCGAAACAAGTCGAATAAAAAGGAAATAGAGAGCTTAGAGGGAGAAATACAGAGACTAGAGAAGAGTATTGGAGAGGAAATTTTAGCGGTCAAAGTGGAAGCACTCACAGGGGAATTAATCAACAAGAAAAGGGAACTTGTTAATATCTTAGATGCTCGAGGTAAAAGAAAATGGGAAGCAAGTAAACTTGCTCACTATCAATATGGTGAGGGGTGTGGAAAGCTTCTAGCTTGGAAAGCTAAGACTGACTTGAATCGCAATAAGATTTTGAGCATCCTAGAGGAGGATAAAAATCATTCTACTGTAGAAGAGTCGGAAATTAAGAATGCCTTTTTTAAGTTTTTTAGAGAACTATATAAAGAGGATACGCGTGACAGTGCAGATCAAATTAAAGATTATCTTAACTCTTGGGTAAAGCAAACTTTGTCAGAAGAGCATAGAGAAGAATTAAATGCGGAGATTACAGAATTAGAAGTAAGTGAGGTAGTTAAAGGTATGAAAAATGCAAAGGCGGCTGGGCCTGATGCTTTGCCCAATGAGATATACAAGGTGTTGAAGGAGGAACTTGTCCCTGAGCTCACTAGCTTATTTAATGACACATTTATACGGGGACAGGAACCTCCTAAATCCTGGAGCGACGCAACCATTTGTATTATATTAAAGCCTGGGAAGGATCCTAAGATATGCGAGTCCTATAGACCTATCTCGATGTTAAACAGTGACTATAAAATTTTCACTCAAATATTAGCAAAAAGATTGGGGAAGTGGGCAGGCTGCCTAATTCATCAGGATCAGAAAGGTTTCATAAGGGGTAGACAGATTCAGGAACTCACACATGAATTAATAGGGGCAATAGACTTGGCGGTTGAGGAGAAGCTCCCCTTATCGATAATCACTTTCGATGCCGCCAAGGCATTTGACAGGGTTAGCTGGAGTTTTTTACACAATACCTTGGAGGCTTATAAACTGGGTAGCAATTTTGTAAGAGCAGTAAGAGTTCTATATAGATCCCCAACCTCATGTGTATTAGTTAATGGGTCCCTTACAGACAAGATATATATAGAAAGAGGAACTAGGCAGGGGTGCCCTCTTTCTCCCCTGCTCTTTAACTTTTATATAGAACCCTTAGCTAGTGCCTTGAGAGCAAATCTACACATATCCCCTTTCAGGTATGGGAACTGGGTGAAAAAGGTCGCACTATATGCGGACGATTTAATGGTATTTACAGATGATCTGAATGCTTCTCTTCCAAGAATAATAGAAACATTGAAGCAGTTTGGTAACTTATCAGGTTATCAGATAAACCAACAAAAGACTGAGATCATGTGTTGGAATACTCAGAGTAATGACCCTTTGGTAAAACATCAAATAAGATATCTAGGGATTTTGATTGTGGGAGAGGTTAAGAGGATTGCTCAAATTAATTTTAATAAAATTCAAACACAGTCCAGAAAACTTCTCAATGCATGGAAGAGGCTCCCGTTGTCATTCCTGGGTCGTTCGAATCTGGTAAAGATGATGATTTTACCTAGATTTACGTATATCTTTAACACGATTCCACTTGAGTTTAAAAAAGAATGGGTTAGTAAAATGCAGGGCGACATCAGCAGTTTTATATGGGCCTCGAGAGGGGCTAGAATCTCGTGGAAAAAAATAAGGAGAAAACAGGAGCATGGTGGAATAGCTAGCCCGGATCTGTTCCAATATTATAGGGCCTTTCATTTCAAAAATTTCAGAGTATTATTTAAGGATTATAGCTCTTATCCATGTTATATGCAAGCAATGATAGGCCCAGCAGGAAGCCATTTTTTGTACAAATTCGGCCACACAAATTTTTTTAAGAAAATCAAGCTAAAAATTTTGGGTGCGGCTATCAGATTGTGGGTTCAGATAAGGCGTCTGTGGAAGATTCCTTACTAGTGTCAACAAGCCCCAATCTGGGACTCGCCTGGAACGCCGGAATGTCTAAAGGATGTGTTATCAGCACCGTTAAGAGAAGCCGGAGTAGTGGAATGGGCTCAGATATTGTCTGGGTCCACAATTGTTGACTGGGAGCAGTTATCAGTACTGTCTAACAGAGGCTTGTCTAAGTTCAAATATTACCAACTTACAAGCTGGGCTAAATCCTTGGGAAAAGACGGGGTAGGAAATCCAGAACTGGAGTCGAAATTCCAAGTAGAATTCGGGAAGAAAGAGGTAGCTTTTTGGTATTGGGCGCTTATCAATGAAGGACGAGAGGAATTCACCCTTCCCATCGAGATCTGGGGGAAAGCACTGCCTACACTGGATGTATCCTTATTATGGCAAGTATCTGCGGCTGCATGTGGGGTTGTCATTAAATCTGCACCTCTCAAAAAGAATTATTTATTTACTTTGCATAGAGCATATTGGACTCCCAAGAAGCTGTCAAAATTGAAAAAAGGAGAGGTGAAACAATGTCCTAAATGTGATGAAGAACGAGCTGATGACATCCATATGTTCTGGCAGTGCCCCCGACTCCAGAGCTTTTGGGAAAAAGTGGGTAAGACACTCTCTGAGGTATTCCATCAAGAAATACAGGTAAGCGCCCAATTAGTATTGTTTGGGGTGGAGCTGGATGACAGTGGAAGACCCAACTTTAGTAAAAAACAAAGAAATCTACTCTTTTTACTGATATTGCTTGCTAGGCGGGAGATATGTATCAAATGGGTTAAGCCTGTGTCACCTACAGAAGAAGAAGAATGGCTGAATTCTGTGTTTAGAATAAATCTGCTCGATAGAGCTGGTGTACTTACTAAACGATTAGAATTTTGGAATATCTGGGAACAGTATTGGTCTGGTAAAACGTTATAATGAGGTCTGCTACTGATCTGATAAAAACTAATTAAGTCCAATGATTAAGCGCACCAACAGTCAAGAAAGGCGAGATGGTGGTACAGGTTTTGACCCCTTTCGAAAAAGGAGTGGGCAAGTTCCGTATGAGATGCCTGATGGCCAGTGAGATACCCCCACGCAGGAATTGGAGTTGAGTCTAGTGTGGCGGGGAAAAACAGAGGGGAAGAAAAGGCTCTCTAAACGCGGTAAATCTTGCCAAATATACTCTTTTTTTTAAACTTTGCGTGATGAGGACTAAAAAAAAAAAAAAAAAAAAAAAAAAAAGAATGTTTGTGCCCGACCTTGATGGTCTAGACATGGCGGCGCAATCCGCCATCTTTGATGTAGATAACCATTCTACTATGTTACAGGACTTACAAGAAGCCCGAGACAAACTTGCAATTGCACATTTACCTTCAGCCACAGACCCTGCACTGCAGATTCCGGTTGCCGGCTGGCTTCCGAAGATTGGAGACCTGGTTCGAGAGAAGGTGGAGAACAAAAAAGAATTCGGCCCCTCTTATCGTGCACCGGTTCCAGTCCTGGGCTTGAAGGGAACACGTACAGTCATCTTACCACCGCTTCCTGGTCACAAGGAGAACAGATACATCTCAGTGGAAAATGTCAAGCTACAACATCGGGCCGATCCTAAATAGTGTTACACCAGCGGTCTCTTGTCCTGCCATTTACCGGACTTGTGTTCGTGGCCCTCCTGCCCGAATGGTCACTGATGTTGCAATTGAGATGGTTGATTTGCCTGAAAATATACTCGAACACCCTGTCTCCCCCTGCATCGATGAGAACGAGTATACCTATCCCGATACCGAATCGGTGGCACACCTACCAACAACGCCACTGAGCCCAACACGTTATTCCTTTGACTCGGATTCCACCTCATCAATCGTCCCGTCCAAGTTCAGTATTTTTGTATCCTGGTTTAGAGACAATTTTTTGATTCCCCCTGGACATACATCTGGTTGGTGCTGTTCCTCATTTTTTTGTTCATGTCCATTGGCTTTGTCACCGTATTTTTTCTACTCATCAATGGTCACTATTTACCAGAACGCTCTGCTGTGAACAGTGTCGCTGGAACTTTGGCTCCACATTCCTCATCTCACACCATGAAGCGTGACCACACATTTGTGAACATTTCAGCTTTTCCAGTTGCTGATGGCATCGTTTGGGATGCGGTAAATTTTCAAATTCATGGACCGACAGAAATTATTAATGTACCAAATGTCCTTCGAGTTTCGATGGGTGATGTAGTAAAAAGTAATATTCATTCTGACGATTGGGATGTGCATGCAGTTGAAGCATTGTTTGCTGATTTAAAATATTATGCTTCCTTTAATGCTGAAGATTTGTAACCCTGGGCATAGTTCGCGTAGTCGCGCTACGCGAAGCTACGCGAAGACGGCGAAGCGCTACGCGAGCTTCGCGTAGCTTCGCGAGCGTGCGTAGCTGCTTGGCGCGCCCGTTCGCGATGCGTTTTTCTTGCTCGGGAACGCGTTGTTCGTGTTCGGGACGCTGTTTGCGTGCTCGGGGGTGCGAACTTACCCATGCGGTCGCCTATGTGCGCGGCCATTTTGGTTTTCACTTGTCCCGCCTGTTCGCGATCCCTTATTTCCTGTTCCGGGTCGCGGATAGCGTGCTTGCGATGCGCATTCCATGTTCGGGAACGCGTTGTACGTGTTCGCGACGTTTTTTGCGTGCTCGGGGAGAAATATCGCGCAAACTTACCCATGCGGTCACGATGGGCGCGGCCATCTTGTTTTACCACTCTATGCTATGGTTCTGGGCCTGCTTTTCTATCCTCCCTCAATCTTTGCAATTCTTAGTTTTTTACACTGTTTTTCAATTTTTCTTTATTTCTTACCTATCTCTCTCTTTGCCTAAGACTATATTTTGCATTTTTTTCTACTTTTTACTGTGTTTTTTTTACTTTTCAACTGTTTTATATAACTTTCTTCTTTAAGCTCCTACTTCTTCCCCTAACTTTATTTTTCCCTTCTAACTTTTCTTTTTCACCTCCTCCCACCCCAGAACCATGGCGAAGGGTAGCAGCAGCGGGTCAAAGGGCAAGGCGCGTGCGCCCAATCGCCGCCTGCCTTGCGGCAGACTGCGCCCCGCAGGGGTGCAAGCCCGCCAGCTGTTTACGGAGGAGGAGGTGGCCGCCCTTGTTTTTTTTATTCAGCGCCACCTCCCCTTGACCTTGGCAGCAGGCGGCAGGCCAGGCTCCGGTTACCCGACCCAGGAGCATCACCGCCGGTGGGCGAAGGTGCGTCGGGCAGTGTTTCGCTGCTCCGCGGTCCGGCGCACACATAACCAGCTGGCCCACCGGTGGTCAGACATTCTTGACCGGGAGCAGGACCTGTTGGACCTGCTAGGTGTCGAGGTCGTGGGGCTTGGTGAGTAGCCAATATATATAGTAGTATAAGTATTGTGATTTGTGTATACATTTTTTACAAATAACAAGAACAATGCTGCTTACATTGCAGGTAAATTACGTTTCAAAATCTTCTGTGATTGTAGGACACAGGTGCTGGGCGGTACTCTTACTTTTTGCAACTTTGCGCTCGCTTGTCATTATTATGTAAGAGTTTACTTTAGAGAACTTCAGTTAGGTAATGCTATTGCTAGAGAGACTGTAGTCCTTCCTTTGTCCTCCTGTCAAATAGTGGTGGATGGATTTGATACTAGGTTTAGTTACTATTAGTTGATAATTTTTGAGCGGTGTGCGTGACGCATCCTCTGTCACTGAGTGCTGCTTACCCCAGTCCTTAGTAGAACCTTTTGTAGTTTGTTTAGTGAGTGGTACTGGTAAGCTTAGCTTAGCAGTGTCAGTCAGCTGCAGAACATCAGACGCAACCAACCAACAATTTGGTGTATGCATTATGCACTGACTTTATGCATGTGTCCTCCTTCTCATCTATGCATTTTTGATGGAAAAAAAAATGGAAATGCAGGCTTAATGAACAATTGGCCCGCCTGGAATAGGTGGGCTAGGTCAGGTGGTACTTAGGCTTAGTTAGTGTTCTGGATTTTATTTGAATCAATCAGAATGGAACACTGAATTAGTGTTCCCAAATAAGTAGACTGTCCGTGAATCCCGCAAGCCAGTAGGCGATCGGATTAGATAGGTCAATTTTATTGCAATTTTTGTTTCCTAAAACGTTTTTTGAGCGTTTTTTTTAGATAATTTATTTGTTTCACAGCAATCATTAATGTTTGTGTCTTTCTTTTTCTTTATTATATCTTACATGATCACTGATCTGCAGCACCCAGGGGCAAGAAGACGGGGTCCGAGTCGGCGGGACAACCACCAGAGGACCGCTCCTCTACCGAGGGCCCTGCTGCTGGTCCCAGTAAGTCCTCCAGTGGTTATATTAACAATTATATTGCCCTAACTTTTACTGGACCTTATTTTTTCAGAACTATTAATTCTGGCTCCACTCCCTAATTATATTTTTTACAAAAGATTCTTTGATCTTGACTTGACTATCTGTTTCTAAATTCTGGTTATCCCTGCCTCTAAGTTGTAACTGCCTCTGCTATGAATGTCTGTACTCGGTACTACTACTATTAGTCTGTCGCTAAGCTTGCCCAGTTTGCATTGCCACTCTTTATTGTACGGTTTTGAATAAAACTCAGATTGACCAATACTAATAGCTCTAGCCACTGAGTCCAGTCCTTTCGGTTGTCCTCTTCTAGGCTTCTTAATCTTGAGGCTTTGACAATTACCACAAACAAAATGCACAACCAGATATTTGACTATTTTTGATAGGATATAGTACATACTACTTGGATTCTGCACAGCCCCATGCAGAACTATGCACAATGAAATAGGATGTTGGTGATGAGAGTTTGGAACTTGGACGTTCCTCACACCTCAGTCAGAAGTGAACCCACAATCCCCTGAACGACTAGCTAGTGTCTCATTAGGTCCCCGAACCCCCACCCGAAGATACCCAATGATTATGATTCCACAACCCTGAACATAACACACTTTCGCTCACTCACTCGTGTAAGTCCACCACCACCACCACAACAAATACCACAGAGTCTATGTGTAAGTTCAAAAGGTTTATTTTCAAATGACAACCTCTGTATGTTGTTGTTCTATAAAATTCAGTGTACTCCAGCCAGCTCCAACAGCAAAATGCATAAGATTAAAACAATAAAAATTGTTGCAACAAGTGCATGATGATATAAGACAAAAGATCTGTGTGAATTCTGGGCGACTCCTCACCGTAGAACGTAGAATTACTGGTTACATGCATCATTCATAAGCTCTGCAAATCTCTGGTTCGTAGAAGGGAATCCTCTGCCTGAGAAAAATGGTGCGTGTTAATGCAAGCATTTGTCAGTCCTGCCAAAAAACTGTAACATGTTACCTATGGCTAAGTAATACGGACTAACGGAACTCCATAACAAAGTGGCTTGTTTTCCGACCTCTTGTACGCAACGCTCAGACAGTAGCTGTATGTGCTCATGTGGGCTCAAAAAGGCGTCTTACTGTTACTGCACAACAAGCTGCGAGGTAACATGCGCAAAAGACATGAAGCGAAAAATGGTTGCATGGCTCAGGCTAACTTTGCAAAGAGTAGAGTATAGTATAATAATGACCCTAGGGACCATAATAACACTACTAGTGTCTGTCTACTGACTGTACTCTAGTACCCGATTTGGACTATTGAATGTGATTTATAATAATAATATGTATTAACTTTTTTTCAATCTTGCTAGTGAAAAAGAATAAATAGGGGGAGGTGTACAGGCATCTAAAAATGTGTCATGTTTTTTCTAGGCGTACTACCGACCACCAGTGCCGGTGGGGCCAGCGGCGATGGCGTTGCGGCCATTCCGGAGGGGGCAGGAGATACAGGGGGTGAGCCAGCAGCAGTGGCGGGCGGTGGTAAGTTATATTCATGACTTATTGACATTGCACTAGCTGGAAGGGTGTGTGGAGTGGACTTCACTCACTGTACTGTTGTTGAGACTTATTAGGTATGAAGTTGTAGTGAACATTATACAACGGTTAATAAAGAAGACACCCTTTACTTAGCATGAGCAATGCAGTAGCAATAGCATTACCAGCGTGACTTCATTAACCAATGGCCTCTTATATCTGACTCCAACTCAGCTGTGAAAGTTTTATGGAGGAGACTAAAAGTCAGATCAGATGACCTTGATGGATGTGTTGAACAAAAAGGGAAAGAAGGGTGGAAGGAGGAAGGGCGGGCGAGATTTAATATGACGACTGGCAGAGAAGGATACGTTGGAAGCATGGATAGGTGGCTGATAGGAATCAGATGCATGTGTTGTTGAAGGATGGGTGGGAGGTGAAAGAAGAATGGATGCCTGCCTGGGTGGAAGACACAGTATGGGTGGATACTGTGGATAGCAAGAATCATCAGCGGTGTTTGGGTGAAACTCTAAGCCAAGGCAAGCAACGGAGTGAGTGGACGCATGCGTTGTTGTTGGTGAAACAAAGTAACGTTTGTGGAGAGATTAAGAAGAATGATTGACATTTACTTAGAATGGATGGATGCCTGTATGTATTCATCATAGACAGCATAGGTGGAGACTGTCACGGGATGCACAGTTTTAGGGAATGTTAAAGAAACCGCGCCAGCGTACCAAAGCCGATGTGGGGAGGGGCAGGGTGGGGGGTAGTAGTAAACAATGTATTACGCGGGCATATACAGGTAACTTTACTGTAACATACAAATAAATAAAGTGAATTTCATTGTGCGCACTGCACCGCCAAATGCGATGCAGTGTGCGCAACAAAATTAGTTTCATTTATTTATATGTTTACTTACCTGTAATTGGCCGTAATCCATAGTTTACTACCCCCATCCTGCCCCTACCCACGCCACCGCCCGGCCAAACTCCCCGAGTCCCACCAACGACCGCTACTGACCTTATGTCGTTGTCCCATATAAAAGCAACGATCATTGGATCAGATATATAATCTGCCTTTTTGTAGTAGCCAAGGCACTGTGAAATTGAGCAATTGCCCTCCATGTAACAGAGAGAGTATGGCCAGTGCCACCCGTAATAGAAAAATACGAGCTTCCCCACCTGCAAACAGTAGTAAATCAAACTAATGTGACTCTGCGTCATGACTCGTATGTTTGTCTTGGGTTCAAGCATAGATGACCGAGCTGGCAATGCCGGCTACAACCAGGTTATGTCATTTCCCTAAACTAGAGATAAGAAGAACACTGGTGTACTGTGTACTGGTTGGAGTCCATAGTGCTAGTATAATGCCTGAAACTCCCACAAATGTTAGAGGCTGAGGAAGTGGGAGGATAGATAGATTATTACCACAAATGTTATGTACTGTGCTTCTTGCTAGTGCTACTGTGCCATTATGTGTTGAATTAATTTTGTGTTACTGTTTAGGTAAGAGTACTGCAGCGATACAAAAGGGGATGATGGACGGAACGTTTGAGCCAATCAAACACTCACCCCCAGTCAACTGATCTGGGTTTAATCCATCATCATTCTTTAGCTCACTCCACCACCCCAGTAAGAGTACTGGTTACAACAATATTTTTTTTCTTTCTTTTCCCAAGACAAACCATCGCGGAAGGAGTTGGCAGTCAGGGCCCGGCACCGGAAACTGGAGGCCATATGCCGGGAGTACCGGCGGCTGGTGGCTCTGGCGGAGGAGGAGGAGGAGGCGGCAGCAGCTGCAGCCTCGTCCAATGCCCCGGGCCCCAGCCAGGCCCCAACTCCAGCGGTACGGCGCCGCGGTCTGATAGCCACCCGCCGCAATTCATTAGCAGCCAGCACTGCTGTCCCCCATTGTGGATGCCACTGCAGGGCATTCCGCCGGAAGATTCTTCCTCCGGATGGCACGGCAAGAGGAGCAAATGGAGGAGCGGGTGAAAATCCTGGTGGACAAACACCTCAAAGCCCGCCGATTATAACATCGAGGACCCTGTTGCTTTGCCCCTTTTTATTCCTTGTTTTGGTGGGTGGGAATTGGGCGTTGGGGTTTCGGGACATTCTTTGGACTTTTTTCGTTTTGGACATTGGTTGGGGTTAGGGAGAGGGGTGGGTCAGGTGTGGGATAGTTTATTTTTGTTAGGGTAATAAATTATATTTATACTTAAACATACAATGTTAATGTTTTGTGGGGGGTTACTGTTTTACGAATTAACGTCACATTGGTTTCCTTGCTGCTGCAGGGCCGCAGCCAGTGTTTGATTTAAATAATCTGCCGATGATGTATAACAAACAGATAGATGCGGTACCCCTCACTGAGTTATTTGTCCTACTAGTATTCTACCTCCCACCAAACTTATCTTACCTGTGATTGATGATGACTACGTTCGGCACAGCGATGGCTGCATGGTTTCCATAGAGAATGTAGAAGATGCCATGGTTGTGGTGGTAGTAGTAGAGTAGACACTGGCAGTAGCATTTGCTAAAAAAATAAAAAAAAGAGACAGTCACTTGCCTGAGAAAAACTGTGGGAGGAGTAGTCGAACGAAGTGAAATACAGTACAGAAGACGACTGCCAAACAAACAATATTGCAGTTGCAACTGCTAAAGTCAAATTAAACATAATGGTGGCAGGGACAGCCTAGTACAAGAAGTTATAAACTGCAGTTGTGCTGTCGAGTGAGTCACTTAACTTAACACAATCGTAATTCGTAACCTTTACTGCTGTGTGGTAGGAGTTTGATGATTAATCCAATCAATGACGGCAATTAATTATGATGTACTACTATTAGCCGGTGACGGCTTGCACAATGCACATAGACTGAGCATGGGTGGCCAAGCAGAAGAAGCTCCTCGCCCTGCCTTGCAATTGAATTAGTGTTGCTTTCACCACATCTGCCCCAGCAAGCGTGTGATCAATTGGTGTACATTTTATGTAGTCACATCACACCTCAATATAAATCACAGCCCGGGGGAAGAGGGTTAGGGTTTGATGAATGGATGGGAAGGGGGTTTGGGGAAAGGTTTGAAAATGAAAAACAGTACGCATGGACAACAAAAGCAAAGCGCAATCTTGGCAGACGACCATGATCTTATCCAAAAAATCAATAAAGCGAGAAAAGGGAAATGCATGCGTTAATGATGATGAAGATTAGATAACTTGATGGTTAATGAGTAGTACTTAATAACTCCTACTAGACAATTAGACAGTACAGGGCACCAGTATATTCTATGCAATTTGCCTTGCCTGTAATATGCCCTCAGAGACCCAAATTCCATGTTGTACTGGGCTTACTTGTAAAGATAGCAAAGACAATTAAAAAACATTTGTAGGGATCAATTAGCAAACAAACACACAACACACAGTCCTAATGATTGCAGAGAAAAAAGGATTCAAATTAATTAAAAGATGAATGATGAATGATACTAAAGTTACTGTATTATCATGCTAAAATTGTGGAGTTGAATCTCGTCCTTCCTCTTGGTCCTATCTTCCATGGACGCTCCGCACATCAATCTTGGTGGCCTTCCTGATGCCGATTGGTAAGGTAAATGTGAGTTGTGTCTCCCAGTATAGCAAGCACAGGGTAAAGGCCGGCCTGTAACGTCTAGATGGAAAAACAAAAGGGGTATTGAGAAATCAATGAATAAAAAAAAAACATCATTTACGGTGGAGTCCAAGAAGAGAAGAGAGAACACTTTCAGAGTGAGGCGGCTTGGATATATCGTGTAGATTCTGTTTACAGCATTAAGCTACAACAACAACAGGACAGAACAGGCCCACCACAGCACCAGCCCGTGACCCAACCTCCATTTACCTTAATTTTTGACATAGCCAGACAAAAGGCATACACAGCAACTTAGCATTTTCCTAATTAAGTGACAAAATCAATGCGCCGCTGTCAGTCATCACTACACTCGACTAGACCACTACATGGACATGTAGGTCTGCTGTGTTTACTACTTTCTTGTTGAATTGTTGTGTTTATGTTTACCTTATGCCACTTCATGAAATGCAGTTAGTCCTTGAATCATCTCCGATCCAACTGAATGACTGCGCGCGAAAAGATAGTATGGTCATCATCATGGTGTGGTACGTGTTGTCCAACTACAACTCAGTCTGTATTGACTCCGAGTAAGTCCATATTCCATATTAAAAAATTGCAACAGATATTGGCCTGCACCTGCAGTAGTAGGAGTACAATTTGGTTATTAAACAACAAGAAGGGAAACATTGACTGTCACTGACTTACTTGAGTCACTTTGTAGATTAACTAGTAGAGTAGAGTTCGACTTCATGCACAACATCAACAACAAACAACAGCAATCGCTCAGAGTCTGCAAACATCCAATGCATTCCATCATTACCTGTCTTGCTCTTCTCTTTGGCTGTCAGATCATCAGATGCCTAGTTCTGACATTTTTTTTTTTTTTTTTGCGGGGCAGTGGCCTCATCATTACTCCAGTCCACATTCATTTTGAGTGTTAGGCGCTGTTTCGGTTTTCGTCTTATTCATCTGTGGCACTTCTTTGTCACAGTTTAAGTTGCTTCCCATGGTCAGCACTGTGATGATGGGCCGCGGCCTGTGTAGTGCTCATTGCTGGTCATTTGAGTTTGCACAAATGTCAGCAAGTTTCTTCGAAGAGTCTCTTGTCTTTCTCTGCCAAGTACCTTCTGTCCTGACAGTGAGGACCTTTGGATGCCTGCTGAGGCTGTAGCCTTCGGACACTGATGAGTTTCGGCTCGAAAACAAAACGGAGGATAGCTATAGTAGTCACGTTTCACTTCTAATGGAGGCGGGACTGGTAAAGGCAACATTTCTTGTACTAATGTCTGGCTTGATGGAAATGTACTTGTGCGAGACAGGAAGATGAAGCAGGACTCTGAAGAGTGGACAGTTAAATGCACAGACGTGCAACTCCAATAGGGAAATAAAAAGAAGACGGTGGTGATGGTTTTGTTGTGATTTGATTTGAACCAGAAAGACAGATACACAGACACATAAAGGAAGGAAGAAAGCAACAATTTGAAAGCCTAGTTGTCAGGGAAGAGGAGCTCGTCCTCAAACTCTGGTGGTTCGGACAGAAGTAGGTCCTGTAACGCACTATTTACGTCATCCAAGTCGCTCTGCTCTTCCTGCTGTGATTCACGTATTTTGTAATCCGGTGGTATAAAGTGCTGATTCATTTTGATCATGGTTAACCTCTCCACGCTTTGGGCCGAGAGACTGGTCCTTTTCGAAGTTACAATGGCACCAGCAGCACTGAAAACACGCTCAGAAGAGACACTTGCGACAGGGGAAGCGAGATACTTTATCGCCAGCCTGCTGAGCACTGTCCATTGGCTTCTTTTCCCATACCAATACACCAATGGGTTTCCATCCATGAAGACCTCTGTTGGGTCATCCAGATAGGCCTGGACCATCCGCTCAATGTTAAGGGGTGCTCGGATGTGCTCGGCCGGTTTTGCCTTTGCATCAGCACTGGACTTACCATACCCCTGCTGTAGAAACCAATCAGTTGCACATTGTGCTGTGGATGATCCTGTTCTTGATGTTATTGTTGGTGTAGGTGACTGCTGGGAGGCAAATGCACTGCCCTCAGGCTCCGAAGTATAACTTGACTCTGGATGCCCTGTAGTACTGGTTATGGCCTGTGGTGGGGGGCCTGTAATTAACAGCCGTTCGCTTTCGAAAATAGTTGCTTCCTTAGCTATCAAAGTTTTGTAGTTGGCAACATCCACTTCCGAAAAAGGAATTACTGCCTTGCTGTTCAGAAATACTTTGTACCGTGGATCCAAAATTGTGGCACTAATGTAATGTGGTTGTGACAAAATTTTATTTTTAATCCTTGTATTTTCCGATAAGCGAGCGGCTAAGGTCTCCGCCAAATGATATGCGTCTTGTTTGTCATCCACACCTGCGTACGTTTCAGACACATCCTTCAGCTGTTGCTCTAGCATGTGCAACAATGGGATAGCTTGGCCCATAGTACAGTCCTCCCTGCTGACTTCACGTGTGAAGATCTCAAAAGGAAGTAGCATCTCAGTCAGGCATTTAATGAGGTCCCATTGAGCCATCTCAACGGTCATGCCTCTCACAGTAGGTTCCCCTATTCTTTGCATGACATAAGCATTGAGTGGTATGTACAGTTCAAACAGACGATCAAGCATGTAATAAGTTGAGTTCCAACGTGTTGGCACCTCCTGGATGAGCGCTTTGACTGGCAGTTTATGCTCACGTTGAATGACCCTCAGCTGCTTCCGGGCTTTAAAAGAATGGCTGAAATGTGTGCATATTCTTCTGCAGGTGACCAGTAAGTTGCTGACTTTTGATTCATTTTTCAAAAAGTCTTGAACAACAATGTTAATGCAGTGTGCCAAACACGGGACCCTGAAATAGCCACCATTGCGCATGGCCAAAACTACATTACTGCCGTTGTCCGTGGCAACAAAACCAATCGTAAGCCCTCTTGGGCGCAGCCACTCAAAGACCTTGGTGTTAAACTCTTCCAAAATGTTTGCAGCAGTATGAGATTTCTCCATGGCAAACATGGCTACAGTTGCATGTTTGCGAGTGGCATGAAAAATCTCTGCAGTATCAACACCAGCAGATAGCTGTTCTCTAACACCCACAAAACTGATCCAGTGTGCAGTGATGCACATGTAATCTGTGGCTTGGCAACTGGTCCACATGTCTGTAGTCAGGTGGATACTGTGAACAGCACTCTGCTTCAAGGCCTTTCCTAGCAATTCCAGCACGTCGTGATGTAGTGCTGGAACTGCAACTCTGGCAAAATAGTAGCGGCTGGGAACATGCCATTTTGGGCAGATGGTTGACACAAATTCCACAAAACCCAACCCTTCAACAAAAGAAAAAGGGAGAAGGTCCAGTGCTAACATTTTAGCCAGCTTCGCATTGTACAAACGTGCTATTGGGTGGTTGCGTTCGTACTGCCCCTCACCCCCAAACATGCTGATAATGGTAGGCTGCATGGTTTTCCTTTCTCTTAGGCTCAACGCACTTTTTGGTAGTGCGGACCTGGTACTTCTTGGTGTCTCCGGCTGACTCTTACTCTTGTGCCACTGAGATGTTGCTGAAGATGTGTGCAACGTTAAGACTGCACTGCTGGGGTCAGGGACAACCTCTGTACCACTACCAGAGAGAATGTCTCCCTGTCCTTCCTCTTCCACCGGGATCGGATCTTCTTCTACTCCTTTATCCCCACCAACACCAATGGTTGCAGTTTTTTTTCTGTCGCGAAGGTGGTCCTTCCAGCTGATCAAGTGGTGTTTTTTCAGATGGGTCATTTGGCCTCCGGTACCATAGTTTGTACCAAGCTTACCACGACTAACAGAGGTTATACAAATGGAGCATATAGCAATGTTCTCCTCCTTTTCGCTAACCGTAAAGAAGTCCCAAACTGGGGAGCTTAACTTTGGCCTCCTGCTGGAGGTGCCACTTCCAATGCCGGATGATCTGTAGGGTGTGTGTTGAATTTGACTCTGTGCTGCTGTACCACTACCTACTCCTACAGAGGTGGTGGTTGTGCTGGATGTAGGTCGCTGCCGGGCCTTTGCTAATGCAAATATGGAAGCTGTAGGTCGTGTTGGTGTTACCTGTGGAGGTATGCGTGCTACATCCCTCGCAGCGATTTTGGATAGAGTAAGAATGTTGGTCTCCATCTCCTCGGGGCCGGGAGTGATGTTCGTGATGACTGGCTCGTCGTCATCATCATCATCATCTTGCTGTTCTACATCGACCTCCATAAGTGTAAGGCTTTCTGGAACCTTCCTTTTCCCTAGCTTGGTCTTGGAACGTGGCTCCCTCTCAGACTCAGTTTGTGGCTTCCAAGTGGCATCTAGATCATCAGAAGGGGGCTTGGCGAAGAACTCGATGGACTACCCCTCCTTTTCCTTGCTGGGGATTTGGAAGACAATGGATCTTCTGAATGAGTGGCTTCTTCTTCTACCTCTGCATGAGGCTCAATTTCCTGAACTGCCCCTACTTCAGGAGGAACAACAACTACTATTGCGGGCGGTGGTTGCGGCTGTTGTTGTTGACCACTTATCTGCTGTGTTTCCTCCTGCGTTGATTGGGTACTACTTTGAGATAGCGATAAGTTTATCTCCGGCTCAGCATCACTGCTTTCCACCATTAGGCTGGCTACCTCTTCCCCACTCATGTGCTTGGCCCTGGGTTGGTGGGTTGGGTCCACTGATGCGGATGTGCTGCCCCCAGCTTGCCCCCCGGACACCGCTGCTGCAGGCGCAATTTTTTTTTCCCAAAAAAGGTACTGGCCGGCACACCAGACTTCAGTGTCACTTGCTTCTTCTGTTCCTTCTTCTTCTCAATAGCAACTTTCTTGGTACTGGAGGACCTGGTACCTGCTTTCTTTGGGCCCATCTTCTTCAGATGTCAGCAGCACTCAGTTGCAGAGATGTCTGGTCAGGTCACACGTCACGTTGTGTGTCCAGCAGCAGGATGTCTGTCTGGAAGTGCAACAGGCAATGATGAGAGACACACCTCCTCCTCAGTCTTTGTGCACCTAAAAGCAAAAAAGCCAGAACATCAGTCAAACATAGCACAAATCAAACAAATAGAATATAGAACTTAGTGTGTGGTGGCCTCAATTATTAAATTTCAGAAACTCTGCCAACAACAACACACAGTGTAGCCATTTATGAGACGTTGACAACAAGGCCAGGGCTTTCCTGGCTACTGTACACTCTGGAAGAATAAGAATATTAAAGAACAAAAACTAAAATGTACTGGAGCATGTTTGGCCTAAATTTGTGCATCACGTGGGATGTATTATATAGCAGCATCAGGGAGCTGCAGCTGGCAATGGGGATGGATTTGGAAGCAGTAAAACAAGAGGAAAAATGGAAAGACACGCAGGCCTATGTGGCAAAAACAGCACACTAATAACTACCACAACAAAATGGCCCCCAGAAACATGGTGACTCACAGGCACAAGGCACGGCAAACAATGAACTCAAGCAGGCCTATATATGGGCAGACAAAGGATGCCTTATAAAACACACACAGCTTTAATGCAAAAACTAAAATCCACATGGCTAAAAACACTTTGGAAAGTCAGACAACCACTACAACAACACAATTATAATGACACAGTACACACGCAAAAAAGGCATTTATTTACCACACCCAATAAGTGAAATAGTCAGACCCTCCAAAAAAAGCCACATTTCGCAATTCAATTGAATCTATTCAATGCCATCCATGGCCTAAATGATGCCAAAATTCCACAGACTACACAGAAACAGTTTTATGCACCCATGGTGACTACCTCTGGGCCTACTGGCATACTGGGCCGCAAGCTTGGAGGCCTATGGCAAAAGCACAGTGGCTGGTTTAACAAAATGGCCGCCGCCCACATGGCCAGGCCACCCAAAATAACAAAAAGTGAAGACAAAGGACAGGACCAGGCAGTTGGAGACTCTGGGAAACTTGCTACCTCTTGGAAAAAATTGTAAAACAAAAAAAAAATGACTCCTTGATCACCAAACTACATCTAAATGACAACCTGAGGAGTTTTTTGTGCAAAATGAACTAAATCAACATTTTCGAGAAGGTTTAATGATGCTCGAGAGAAATTGTTCGCCAGATTGTAAATTCTGCGTGTTCGGCATCGCGATCGTCACAAATTGTCGTTATCACGCGCGCGAAAACGTACATTGAGCGCGCGAAGAAGATAAAAAGTGTAAGTCCGCGTTGTCGCGCAGTGCGGACTTGCCCAAAGTCCGCGAGCTGAACGCCCAGGGTTACCTACTGGCTGAAAAGGCCTATTTATTTAACAAACACCACAAAAAATAAAATACGCCCCAAAAACCACTTTTACCAATTCAAAACAATGCCATCCATGGCCTCAATTATGTTACAATTCAACAGACAACACAAACAGTTTTTATGCACCCATGAGGATGACTACCGCCGGGCCTACTGGCACACTAGGCCGCAAGCTTTGAGGCCTATGGCAAAAGCACAGTGGCTGTTCACACAAAATGGCCGCCAACACATGGACAGGCCACCCAGAACAACAAGAAAAGGAACACAAGACAGACAATGCAGGCCTATGGCAAAAGCACAATGCCTGGCTTCACAAAATGGCTGCCACCCACATGGCCAGGCCACCCAAAATAACAAAAAGTGAAGACAAAGGACAGGACCAGGCAGTTGGAGACTCTGGGAAACTTGCTACCTCTTGGAAAAAATTGTAAAACAAAAAAAAAATGACTCCTTGATCACCAAACTACATCTAAATGACAACCTGAGGAGTTTTTTGTGCAAAATGAACTAAATCAACTTTTTCGAGAAGGTTTAATGATGCTCGAGAGATATTGTTCGCCAGATTGTAAATTCTGCGTGTTCGGCATCGCGATCGTCACAAATTGTCGTTATCGCGCGCGCGAAAACGTACATTGAGCGCGCGAAGAAGATAAAAAGTGTAAGTCCGCGTTGTCGCGCAGTGCGGACTTGCCCAAAGTCCACGAGCTGAACGCCCAGGGTTACCTACTGGCTGAAAAGGCCTATTTATTTAACAAACACCACAAAAAATAAAATACGCCCCAAAAACCACTTTTACCAATTCAAAACAATGCCATCCATGGATGCCCGGCCTACATGATGTTTAAACTTTCAATTCAACAGACACCACAGAAACATGCACCCATGGGTACCTCTGGCTCTAGTCTGGGCCTACTGGCTGAAATTCCAATCAAAGAAAAACAACTAGGCCCCTGCCGAAACTACAGGCCACAACAATACATTTTAAAAAATATGGAAATCCCCCCAAAAAATGTAGGTACAAACAAGCCCCAATCAAACAAACAAGTACACCAATTCTCCAACTTACTTGTAAAATCTCAAATCCAAGAGTCCTCAAATCCAATCCAATGATATGATGCAGCAGACAGACACAAAAAGTGATCCTTCCAGCTCCAAATCCAAATGAAAGTGAACAGCACATGGACAAAACACTGGGAGGAGCCTGCTGGACAGGAACAGGAAGTTTGAGAATCAGGGGCACTTCCTTCCTCTTGGAAAAAAAGAAAAAGGACTCCTTGCTCACCAAACTACATCTCTAAATGACAACCTGAGGAGTTTTTTGTGCAAAATGAACTAATTCATCATTTTCGAGAAGGTTTTATGATGCTCGAGATATATTCTTCGCCAGATTGTAGTTTCTTCGTGTTCGGGATCGCGATCTTACCAACACTGCCGCCGGAAGTCAGATCGCGCGTCCGAATGACGTGTTCGCGGTCGCACACTCTCGCGGGATCGTGCGGCCGGATTCCAAATCTCGTGGCGCCCGCGAACGGATAGGAAGTCGCGTCGGCGAACGCAGAATCACGGTAGGTCGTTACCGCGCGCGCGAGAACGTATATTGAGCGCGCGATGAAGAAAAACAGCTACGCCGCAAATTGCGTAGTGCACGGTAACTTCGCGTTCTACGCGAATCGCGAAGTTACCGTAACTTCGCAAGCTTCGCGAGCGTAGCGAAGTTCACCGCCCAGGCTTAAAGATTTGTACATGAATTCTGCGAATTATGCTGATTTGTATTGCTACCAGCATTGGGGCAACCACTTTGTCCATAAACCAAGTGCACTACGTGGTCTTTTTGCCTACACCCAATGGGAACATTGTCCAAACCCTTTACCGGGTAGCTCCCAAACTCTTCGAAATAAATTTACATATTTTACAGATTTTAATAGATCGAACCCTGGGTCCTATTATTTTAAGTTAAACTCCCCATCCACTCAGAAAATCATGTTGACCCACACCAAATTGCTATATTCGGGTTCCTTTTTGAGCGCCTTAGCTGTGGGTGGTTATGAATACTGGAAGGACACTGTGGATTTGAAATCCATCTGGGGCTCAAAACCATGGCAGGTGTAAGGCACCGAGGCCTTGCACCGTGCTTGCCTTATCCCGTCCCAAATTGTGTTTCTGAATGCTTCCATTTATCAGACTACGTGTTGGGGTTTGGCTACCACCAAACAATTAAACGCACCTTCAATTCCATCCCTGTCTTCCCCACCAAACAATAGCTTGCACTTTAATATGTCCCTTGCGACTTTGCAGGCTTTGTTTCAGAACAATTCGTTTAATGTTTCTACGCTTGTTCAGTCACCCTGGTTGGCTTGGCCCACATCATCTAATGCGTGCCAACTGCGTTTTCACGACTCAGTCCCTGGCTATAAACAGGATAGGCCCGATCCTAGGTTTTCTGACTCCCGTACTGTCACAACATATTCTGTTGGTAAATTATGTAAACAGTGGTTGCAGCATTCTTCCCTAGAATCTGTTAAACAACATTTATCCCTCCTATCAGGCAACATTGATCTGTCCGACTTTATATTGGGACCTCGTGGTCCACGACCGAAGAGATTCATTTATGAAGCTTATAATGAACTCTGGAAGCTGTCGCAAATGGAAGCTGCTTCCCGTCTACGGGAAATAGACCAAGCAAATTTGGAAAAGGTGCTTGCTGTTGTTGACAATAGTATTAATACCCTGTCTTCCCGCATTTACACGTTAGAGAATATTGTGTCCTCTGTTGTTGATATTGTACAAGATGATGTTTCTGTGTTATATCATGGTCAAAATCTGTTACGTTCTGTTATGCAGTTTGCGTGGACTTTACAGACACTTAAGTTGGGTAAAGTTCCCTGGCATTTTTTGAACACCACTGCCTTATTTCTGCCTTTTAATTTAACTGACAAACAGCAGTTCATGTCCATGAAAGATGCAGCATACACTCTGTTACATATCGAGGAAGTGGAGCCTTTACCATTCTCTGTGGCGGAATTGGATTCTGCTGTGTGGCTAGTTCATGGGGTTATCGCCTTGCCTTTTTCATTATTTGAATTTAGTTCGTGTATGAAACATTATCCAGTGGGCCATTTCCAGCCTTTGGGTAGTGCCTTCCTGCATGAACTTTGGTCCCTGCCTTTCATGTATAAATGCCTTAGAAACGGGAAGGAAGTTTTTCTCACGGGGGAGTCATGCGATTCGACTGTGGGTCATTCCCTTATTTGCAAACACATTAAATTGCACGGAGCTCGTAACGTTTCTGCTCCGAATCTTGCTTGTGTGTTGAAGGGTATTCCCGCTCCTGCTATTTCTCCTACTTTTACTTTGCTTACTAATGGTAGCTATTTGCTTTTGAATAACGAAAACTGCTGTGGCATGCAGGCCGGCATACCCTATATTGTTACGGTTTCGCACAGGGTTGTCTGCTGCAAGAATGTGCTTTTTCCTCCCCCTCACGACATCATAGATAATTCTATTTGGCCTTCCATTCCTACTATGAAGGCGGATTTCAATAAACTGAGCAGAATAAAGGCGCTATTATTGAACGAGGAGGTTATGCTCACATCCGCCCGGGAGACGTTCATTCTCCAGGTGGCAAGTACCCACAGTGAAATACAGGCCCTTTTGAACACTAACCTCCCACAACATTTCGGTGAATTAATTCGCATCGCATCTCGGACTGAAGGTCTGGTACACGTTTTTAAGGTTGTGGGATCCGGCCTTGTATCCACTTTCCAAACTATTTTTGGTGTGATACCGGCATTTATTCATTCGATTTTTTCCAGCGTCTTTGGTGGCTTCCCATTAATCCTCGCCTTGGCGGCTGGTGTACTGCTGTTGGTCTGTTTTCTCCGCAATGGCTGCTCCCCGATGGGCCCTTCTCGACCCAGGTCGCCTCCAGCTGCTCCGTGAGCGCATCCTCGCTGGTTTTGGCGTCCTGCCATTGGCGACACTGAGTGTGTCCTATAGACTTTCTTTTCGCTTTGCGTATTTCACTTGCGTGCAACCTGTGCTGTCTTGCATCCGCTGTCCTTTCACCTGGACCATGGATTATTGCCTCTCCAATACGTCGTTGTCTGTTCCGGATTTTGTTCGGTTGGTGGGTCCCTTAGAGGCCCATGAACGGGACTGTTCCACTGCAGACTGCATGACGCGTGCGGCTGCACTGGGGATTTTGGCGCAATGGGATATCTGGGCGGCTGCTCAGAATCTCCTACAACAAAGTTATATTGAGTATCACGCAAGTTGTCCCGCATTGCTTTTGGATGCTCCCTCCTGCGAGGAGCATTCCTGCTGCTTTGATTTATTGGACTGGATGGCGTCTATGTTTTCTGACAATTCCAATGATGTCCTCTTGGATGCTATCGCGTTTTTCTGCACGTACACGCTGTTGGATTGACATGTCCTTCATTTCCTGTGAGCTGCCTCGCTGTCTATATTTTTTTATCTAAATTTTTTTTTATCCCTCTCTCCCATTCATTGTCCTTCATGGGGACTGCATCCACTATAGACGTTTCTGTTCTGCTCGGTCCATTTGAACTCTTTCTTCGTCCTTTGTCTTGGCCGATGGACTGTCCAGGGGAGGGTGTCTTGTGGTTTGTGGCCTCCTGGCCTGCCTTGCTGCGTTGGCTTAGGCCTGGCTGCCATGCTGCCTTTTTTGCGCACGTTACTCTGAGCCGTTGTTCTGCCGACCTCTGCTTCTGCCAAGTTGTTTTAGAACTGTCTGCATTTTCTGTCTCTCACCTTTTCTCCTGTTCCCTTTGGGCTCAGTCTGCACAACATGTACAAGGTCGAAAAACAACGTCCCTTGTTCTTGCTGATCTGGCCAGTCCCTCGCACCTAGACATAACACTATGTACAGCTGCCATGGAGAAATTTGTGTGCTTTTAATATTGCATTTTTCCCGCTTAAGAGACACTTGGAGAAAAACATTTCCAGGGAGAAGAGCTGTGATTGTCTGCTGATGTAGACTTTGCATCTAGAGACTGAGGTATGGGGGTTCGCTAGTCAAAGCCCAGAGGTCTTCTATTTTTATAATAAAATAGCTACTAGCACGGGGAGGGTGGTAAGGTCATTTAGCCCTATATCCACTGCTTTATGAAATGCTTTCCTGTTTGTATTCTATGGAGTTGTAACTATGCTGATTATATTATTCTTATGCATTATGCTGATAGTACTGACACGTGTACTGTATCTTAGAGCACGTAAGTTGAAATAAACATTTTAACCTATACTGTGTCTCTTCTTACGCACGTTGTGGACAGGTATGAGTGAGTGATGAAAGGGTGTTCTTGCTACTGCGAGTCCCGAGAGAGAGAGATACCTTGTTCTGGGTTGTCTAAGCATTGGTAACCTTGTTGCTAATGAGACGCTAAGGCTAGTCGGGTTGGGGTTTTAGGTGCTAAGGTTTATGGTTGGCTCACCACTGTATTCCGAGGTCCTATCATCCTGTGCATAGCTCTGTGTGTGCAGAATCCCTATAACACTGGTAGATCATTGTTACATAATTTGTCAGAATTGACGCGGGCTTTGTCCCTACTTTGTGTACCTTCAATTAGATCAGACCGCATGGGCCCTCCTAAATAGTCCCTGGTACAGGTTTTTTTTTTAGATCATAGCCCTTCCAGTATGAGTGGAGTGCGAAGTTAAACATTGGATTACAGCATTCTGCGATCTGACTGACATTTGTTCTTCTTGGGACATTATCAGCACCAAATGGGAGTGACTGGAAGAAGTTAGTTTGGAAAGAACATATTCTATTTTGGCAAGCCTCTCATTGCATATGGCAAAAGATTTAGCAACAAAAGATTTCCAAATTCCCCAAAATCTTGCTTATTTTAATATCCACATATATATTTGATACAACCTCTCTGTCTTGACCTCCGACAAGCATTGTATCTGACACAGGGCCCACTGTTTTCATTTCCTTTTTTCTTCCCCCACTAAAGGATATGGCCTAACGACTAGAGCGGTCAACCTCGAAGCTGGGGAACTGGGTTCGAGTCTCAGCAGGGATGCTCAACATCCTGTGATTCTTGGCAAATCACTTAATCTCCCCGTGCCTACCAAAAAATGAATGTGTAACGCAACTGGTGCTCATGTAAAGCGCTTGATACCTTTGGGTCAAGTTTGTGCTATATAAAACTCCCCATAAAAAAAAGATGCAGTGGGGCCTGAATTCTGGGGTGGTGTACAAAGGCCTCTATGGTGTGAGGATTACCAGCTAGTGATGGGCTTGTACCAAGATCAACAGGATTAATTCCAGGCGACAACATGGAACCCACAGAATTTCCATCCTTGGAAGCACTTGCAGCACTTGTCCCTAATTCCAATTTCTCTTCCACTGTTGTAATTCGATCGGTAATAGCTCCCATTGCAGATCTGAAAATAAAGACATTATTTTGCAGCCCTTACACACGTGCTTATGGTTGCTTTAGGGAGGTGAAATTTTAACGTTACCCATATTGTAGTCTTTCAGTGTACGACCAAGAGGGATGGCCCATCTGGTTTCGATCTGGTTTTGACCAGGTGTGGACAGGAGCAGATGGGCCCTGTATTGGCCAGGGTACGTGCCTGGGCGCATCTTATGTGTGTTGTGCTCTTTGAGAAGACACGCCACTCTATGATATTCCAGTCTATGCTTCTTCACTCTACGTCAATCCACTCCATGCCACTCAACTCTATGCCAATTCATTATACGCCACTCTATGCTATTCTACTCTACCATTCTCCACTGTACACCAATCCACACTACCTAACACCACTCTAAATCACTCCACTCTATCCTGTTTCACTATAGACCATTTCTCTTTATGCCACTACACTGCATGCCACTCCACTGTACATCACTCCACTGTACATCACTCCGCTCTAGTCTATGAGACGCAACTCCAGTGTACACAACTCCACTCTACGCTACTCCAGTCTACTCTGTTCCAGTCTATGCCACTTCACTCTGTCACTCCACTCTACCTTATTCCACTGTACGCCATTTCACTTTATGCCACTCTACTCTATGCCACTCCATTCCACGCCACATCAAGACACTCTATGCCATGACACCCCATGCCACAACACACTATGGCACAACACTGTGTGCCACTACACTGTACGCCACAACACACTACCCCATGGCACTCTATGCCACGACACTCTACGATATGACACTCTGCAACACAACATTATACCTAAGTAAACACAATCCTGGGCACACGTATTAGGGGTAAAACCAGTAGTATGAGAGTCTTGTTCAGATAAATCACAGTTGTTGATGTCTGGATAGAGTTCAGTAATATTTATTGAGAGAGAACAAAATTATAGAAACAAAGCAACCAGCCGACACGTGTTTCGTCACAAGTATAATGCCTGTGACTCTTCAGGGCTGGGAAGGATACAAAAATTAAAATGAGGGAAAGAAAAAAGGGTGGGCTATACAAATAATAAAGATATTTAAAGGGGACGTTTGGGAAGGGGAATAGACTTTGAAAATAACTTGAAAAACATTAGTTTAAAAGGTGCACAATGAAACCAGTGACTCTTGTGAAAGTGCCGCTTTCATGAAGGAATCTACATGAAAAAGTTCGCGGGAAAACATGGTTGGAGATGAAGTGACAATTGAAATGTGCAGGGCACAGGTAAATAAGTGACAAAGTGGGTTTCAAGTGTTTGTACGTGATAGAAACTGTTGTTAAGCAACAGAATACACTAGCAAAAAGGATTACTTTCAATCATACACTGATGTAAAGACAATCGTAAAGAAGATAGCTTTGGTAATCAATAATGCTCAAAACATGAGAGATCCAATTAACATGCGGTTTAACGAATATCATAAGATAACCTTAGCAGGGGCGAACGATTAGCTTTGAAATCCCTAACATCCAACACGGATATCATAATCCGAGAAGCTGATAAGGGAGGGAACGTGGTGGTAATGAATCGGACTGACTACCATAACGAAATCCTGTCACAATTACAGGACACATCCTGTTATGAACAACTGACTTACAACCCTACAGCCACACTTGTCACCACTATTAACAAAAGCCTATCTGAGTGGCACTCTTTAGGCCTTATCGATGATCAGGAACATCTTTACCTTAAAGTACACAAGCCTACCTTCCCTTGGCTATACACCTTGCCTAAAATACACAAGTCCACTCCATTCCCACCAGGCAGACCTATAGTGTCTGGTATTGGAGGTCCCACAGAGAGGCTAGCACAGTATGTAGACCTTTTCCTGGGCGCCATGGTTAAAAACCTGCCTTCACACTTACAGGATACCAAACACATCTTGAGCATCTTGGCTGACGTTCAATGGCAGTCTGGCATGACCCTGGCCACCCTGGATGTGGTATCTCTCTACACAACTATAGAACCAGAATTAGGGCTGGCAGCCATTACCAGTTTACTAAATGAAAGACCCGCCTCATTATGGCAACACACTAACATGCTTGTTGCCATGATGGACATAATTCTGAATAACAACTTTTTTATATATGACAATGTCTGGTACAAACAAATCAAAGGCGTGGCCATGGGCTCTAAGTTTTCGCCCTCTTTTGCGAACCTGTACATGGGTGTCTTAGAATCTAAATGGATCTGGGGCCCCAAAGGGGCACCCTGGATAGACTCCATAATTTACTGGGGACGCTACATTGATGATTGTCTCTTAATCTGGTCAGGATCACAATATGAACTAGACGCATTTTGCACACATCTTAATTCTAACAACATGAATATGCGATTCACAAGTCACTCCAGCACCTCCAGTATCACCTTCCTGGACGTTGAGATCTACATTAAGTCAGACACATTACATAGCCGTTTACACAGAAAAGAGACATCATGCAACTCCATCTTACACGCGGGAAGTTCCCACCCCTCCTATCAAATTCAGGCAATCCCTACGGGGAATTCGTCAGAGCAAGGAGGAATTGCAGTGATGAAGTAGAATTTCAGAATTGTCTGACAAATATGAAACACAGATTTAAAGCCAGAGGCTACAGTGCCCGGACAATCTGTACAGCTGAAAAGAGAATCAATCTAATACAAAGGAAGGAAACACTCAAAAACCAGATGAAAACGACAGAACAGGACCAACCCGTTAGACTCATCACCGATTTTAGTGACATGGGCCTAGCCATGAAAAAAAGCCTCATTAAACACTGGGGCATTCTACTGGCAGACACCACCCTTAGAGAGGTCATCACCCCCAAACCCCAAATTACCTACAGACGTGGCAAAACACTAAGAACAAGACTTAGCCCTAGTGTACCATGTCCCGGTACTGGCCGCATGTGGCTTACTAACCACACCTTGGGGTTTTTCAAATGTGGGTGCTGCGGGGTTTGCAGATTAGCACAGAATGGAGTCAAGAACTTCACAGCAGTAAACGGGCAACAGTACCAAATCAAGTGTAATATCAACTGCAACACTAAATTTGTGATATACATTCTCGAGTGTGCCTGCAAACGCTGGTACATCGGGAGTACAATCAGACCACTGAAAGATCGCATTGGAGAGCACCTCAGAGCGTTACTACACCAAGACACGAGATACCCCATGGCCGTACATGCGGCCACCTGCCCCAACCAAGGAACCACAAAACGTTTCTCCTTCTTCGGATTTGATGTAGCAATGGTCAGCGCCAGAGGTGGCAACAGAGAACTGAGACTTAGGCGTCTGGAAGCAACATGGATCATGCGTCTACGGACAGTACAACACGGACTTAACACAGACAATGAGCTCCATTACTTCCTGGGTGAATGATCACCCACACATGGACTGCTTTTGATAACTTACAGCGTATTTATTTTACAGTAATTTCACTTTTCTGCTTGTTTACTGGTTCTGATACGCCACTCATGGAGTGACTTATTTCCATCAATTCGCTCGTAGGCATGTTACTTTTTAACTTAACATATATCTTTAAATGGTTTTTTCTCCTAGACCCAGTGTGTCACCTAAGGTGGTTTTCTACCACCCGGCTCCGCTAACCAATGGTTGCATAACTGATGTGTTTTGCACGTAATGTTTGGTCCGTCATTCTATGCCTACTTTAGTCACACTGTCCACTGTCTTCTCTCCATGTATTCTGCGCTCTTTTACCCATTTTCAGTCAAGGGCACCCCCTTAGGACATTCCCGGTGCCTTCATTCCTTCTATACTTGCTTCACATCTTCACTGTTTCACAGCCTTTTCTTTCCCTTTTCTTTTACCTTTTTTTCCTGCCCGATATTCTCATTTTGGCTATCAATTTCTTTTCCTTCATCTTAATTCCATTTTCATTAAATTTGTCCCTCCTACACTGCTTCAACTTCTTATTCAATCTGGTTACTACTTTATTCCTCTACATAGAGGTCATAGTTCCGCTTGACATGCACCCACGCATGCGTGTTTCGCAACCTACCAGTATACCGGTGCGCGGTCTAGTCTTTCTTTACCGCGCCGGTATATCTAGCGGATACAAACCTTTCCGCAGCCTTCCACATCCGGTTCAGGTTTAGGCTACAGGTTCCAGCGGCCTTCATTACTCTACACACAGGTAATTGGCGTCTTAGTTGGCCACTTTAAACGGACTAACCGGGCTCATTAGCCCCTCCGTTTTCTCCATTTCCCCTAATACATTTCCTTTTATCTTTCTTGCCTCTGCCGTGGCTCCCTGTAGGCGTACCCGCCTTCTCCACACGCCCATCTTCCTGGATGGTTGTCGACAGCCCTTTACAGGGTAAGTTCCTCCCCACGCCGCCCCCCCTCTCCTTCCACCTCATTGTGGTTGTTTGTTTTTTTTTTTTTTTTTTGTTTTTTTGCAATTACTTACTACTCTCATGTTTCTTTTAGCGCTGTACCTTACTGCCTTACACGGCATCATTAGTGTTACGATTGCAGGCACAGTTTACTGGACGGCCCTCCCTTTTAACACACAGGTTAGTGCCCTCACTGGTCTCCTTTCCAATCGTTTTTGACATACGATGGGTCCTCAAGTTAGTTTTCCCTCTCTTCATTCCTCAGCAGGGCCCCCCTTTGACGTGCTACGTACCTTAGATGGACTCGTGGCTCTGTACCTGCCCTAATTATTTTCTGGAACAAACCTGGCTTACCTATATTCTTCAGTCCTCCCCTAACCCCGGGACGATTTTGATGATCACACCGCCTTTCGCAACCTTACTCTCTCGCATGGAACACTCCACTAAGGTACCTATCCCTTATGTTTCAATGGGGTTCTCTCTGTTGATCTCCTCCCCGATCCGTTCACTTTTGAAGGATCAATTTCCTTTCCTCAATTTGTTTTGACACTCTACTTCGGACCCCTGGTCCTATGCACCGCGAAGTTGTTTTGATTAGTCAAATTCTTATGATATTCGTTAAACCGCATGTTAATTGGATCTCTCATGTTTTGAGCATTATCGATTACCAAAGCTATCTTCTTTACGATTGTCTTTACATCAGTGTATGATTGAAAGTAATCCTTTTTGCTAGTGTATTCTGTTGCTTAACAACAGTTTCTATCACGTACAAACACTTGAAACCCACTTTGTCACTTATTTACCTGTGCCCTGCACATTTCAATTGTCACTTCATCTCCAACCATGTTTTCCCGCGAACTTTTTCATGTAGATTCCTTCATGAAAGCGGCACTTTCACAAGAGTCACTGGTTTCATTGTGCACCTTTTAAACTAATGTTTTTCAAGTTATTTTCAAAGTCTATTCCCCTTCCCAAACGTCCCCTTTAAATATCTTTATTATTTGTATAGCCCACCCTTTTTTCTTTCCCTCATTTTAATTTTTGTATCCTTCCCAGCCCTGAAGAGTCACAGGCATTATACTTGTGACGAAACACGTGTCGGCTGGTTGCTTTGTTTCTATAATTTTGTTCTCTCTCAATAAATATTACTGAACTCTATCCAGACATCAACAACTGTGATTTATCTGAACAAGACTCTCATACTACTGGTTTTACCCCTAATACGTGTGCCCAGGATTGTGTTTACTTGTACAGTGTGGGTTCTTCGACTCATACATTGACGGAGGTTATTGGGTTGTTCCTCCGACCTGGCAGCACCGCACAATTTTGTGTAGCATTACTTACATAACGCGTACTAGTTTGAGCGCCAATCTTCCTGTTCTTACTCAAAACCCTACCCTAGACGTCAGTTTATGGTTACAGGAAGGGCAGCCACAGCGTACAAACAGCAATTATACCACATCAACAGATTAGGTAATGGATAGAGACAGGGTCGCATCAGAACTCTTCGATAACTTATCTAAGGGGATTACGACTAGTGCAGCATCCATCAGTACTAACCCCTCACGCAAAGAGGGTCTTAAAGAAAAATTTCTCAGACTAGAGAGATTAAAGAAAACTGAAAACGCCAGGTGGTGGGACAGCGCCACCCTCAAGCAGTACCTCAGGCTCAATAGAGTCCCTAGAGGACTGCGTTCCCAGATCTTCCCCACATTCGATGATCTGGATGACGATCTACTAAGTAAATGGGAGGACACCCTTAATTCCAACTCAAATACATTGATCAACATTCTTATTGAAAACGCAGAACGTAAGGTAGTAAAATTACAAAAGGAAATAGCCGAACTTGAAAAAGAAATAACTGATTTAGATTTGCAGGAAGCGACAGAAAAAAATTACTTGATACTTAAAGATATCTTGGTTAAACACCAAAACGAAATCAAAGATAGAAAGACACGACAACTGAAAAGGGACGAAGCTGACTACAGAGAGGGACGTGTCTTCACCTTCGCCAAAAAATACGATAAGTTGGTTGGTACAGCCCATCAGGGAGACAAACAGACCAGAACAGAGACCACTTCTCTTTCATCTAGCTCCACCTCTATTAACACGATCCCAAGTAGCGATAGTGAGACTGAGAATCAAGCTAGAAGTTCTATTAGACCTGGTCAGACAACGTCGTCTTTTTAAGGGAAGTTCAGGCCATACGAAAGGAGAACAGGACGCAACAAAGATCAGGAGCCCCAGACAGAAGACCCGTAGAGGGAAGAGGGCAGGACTCAGAAGAGTACAAAAAGAAACTGAGGTCCGGGAACGGGAAGGTCAAATAAACCAGGGAGAGTTAGGAATACAGGTGGTTAACCTCTCCTCCCACAATCTCGATGGTGGCATGATTTCCTTATTGAGCAAAGGCTTGAGCTTCAATCCCCATGAACAGGGAGATACCTGTCAACACAAAATAGACTTGTTTAAATTTGTCCGGGGCCTTAAAATCAAGAAACATTTCTGTGGCACTCCACCGACCACACAGAATATTAGAAAGATTTGCACCGACAACTCATCGGGTGCACAAAGTATCAGGGATATACAAGATACACATTTACTCCTATCGCTCACTGACTGTGACGAGACACCAATCAACATGGAGAGGCTTCTTCAAGAACTAGACATAGAAGCAGACCTTACTCTTAGCAGCGGCCTCAAATCCAAGTCCAAATGGACACCTATACTACCAGGGGGCAATTCGGTTGACACATTTCATAACCTAGTCCTGGCGGACATGGAGAGACACGAACACAAGTTGGTTGGCACAAACCGCAGAATCAAAGATAACCTTAGCAGGGGCGAACGATTAGCTTTGAAATCCCTAACATCCAACACGGATATCATAATCCGAGAAGCTGATAAGGGAGGAACGTGGTGGTAATGAATCGGACTGACTACCATAACGAAATCCTGTCACAATTACAGGACACATCCTGTTATGAACAACTGACTTACAACCCTACAGCCACACTTGTCACCACTATTAACAAAAGCCTATCTGAGTGGCACTCTTTAGGCCTTATCGATGATCAGGAACATCTTTACCTTAAAGTACACAAGCCTACCTTCCCTTGGCTATACACCTTGCCTAAAATACACAAGTCCACTCCATTCCCACCAGGCAGACCTATAGTGTCTGGTATTGGAGGTCCCACAGAGAGGCTAGCACAGTATGTAGACCTTTTCCTGGGCGCCATGGTTAAAAACCTGCCTTCACACTTACAGGATACCAAACACATCTTGAGCATCTTGGCTGACGTTCAATGGCAGTCTGGCATGACCCTGGCCACCCTGGATGTGGTATCTCTCTACACAACTATAGAACCAGAATTAGGGCTGGCAGCCATTACCAGTTTACTAAATGAAAGACCCGCCTCATTATGGCAACACACTAACATGCTTGTTGCCATGATGGACATAATTCTGAATAACAACTTTTTATATATGACAATGTCTGGTACAAACAAATCAAAGGCGTGGCCATGGGCTCTAAGTTTTCGCCCTCTTTTGCGAACCTGTACATGGGTGTCTTAGAATCTAAATGGATCTGGGGCCCCAAAGGGGCACCCTGGATAGACTCCATAATTTACTGGGGACGCTACATTGATGATTGTCTCTTAATCTGGTCAGGATCACAATATGAACTAGACGCATTTTGCACACATCTTAATTCTAACAACATGAATATGCGATTCACAAGTCACTCCAGCACCTCCAGTATCACCTTCCTGGACGTTGAGATCTACATTAAGTCAGACACATTACATAGCCGTTTACACAGAAAAGAGACATCATGCAACTCCATCTTACACGCGGGAAGTTCCCACCCCTCCTATCAAATTCAGGCAATCCCCTACGGGAATTCGTCAGAGCAAGGAGGAATTGCAGTGATGAAGTAGAATTTCAGAATTGTCTGACAAATATGAAACACAGATTTAAAGCCAGAGGCTACAGTGCCCGGACAATCTGTACAGCTGAAAAGAGAATCAATCTAATACAAAGGAAGGAAACACTCAAAAACCAGATGAAAACGACAGAACAGGACCAACCCGTTAGACTCATCACCGATTTTAGTGACATGGGCCTAGCCATGAAAAAAGCCTCATTAAACACTGGGGCATTCTACTGGCAGACACCACCCTTAGAGAGGTCATCACCCCCAAACCCCAAATTACCTACAGACGTGGCCAAACACTAAGAACAAGACTTAGCCCTAGTGTACCATGTCCCGGTACTGGCCGCATGTGGCTTACTAACCACACCTTGGGGTTTTTCAAATGTGGGTGCTGCGGGGTTTGCAGATTAGCACAGAATGGAGTCAAGAACTTCACAGCAGTAAACGGGCAACAGTACCAAATCAAGTGTAATATCAACTGCAACACTAAATTTGTGATATACATTCTCGAGTGTGCCTGCAAACGCTGGTACATCGGGAGTACAATCAGACCACTGAAAGATCGCATTGGAGAGCACCTCAGAGCGTTACTACACCAAGACACGAGATACCCCATGGCCGTACATGCGGCCACCTGCCCCAACCAAGGAACCACAAAACGTTTCTCCTTCTTCGGATTTGATGTAGCAATGGTCAGCGCCAGAGGTGGCAACAGAGAACTGAGACTTAGGCGTCTGGAAGCAACATGGATCATGCGTCTACGGACAGTACAACACGGACTTAACACAGACAATGAGCTCCATTACTTCCTGGGTGAATGATCACCCACACATGGACTGCTTTTGATAACTTACAGCGTATTTATTTTACAGTAATTTCACTTTTCTGCTTGTTTACTGGTTCTGATACGCCACTCATGGAGTGACTTATTTCCATCAATTCGCTCGTAGGCATGTTACTTTTTAACTTAACATATATCTTTAAATGGTTTTTTCTCCTAGACCCAGTGTGTCACCTAAGGTGGTTTTCTACCACCCGGCTCCGCTAACCAATGGTTGCATAACTGATGTGTTTTGCACGTAATGTTTGGTCCGTCATTCTATGCCTACTTTAGTCACACTGTCCACTGTCTTCTCTCCATGTATTCTGCGCTCTTTTACCCATTTTCAGTCAAGGGCACCCCCTTAGGACATTCCCGGTGCCTTCATTCCTTCTATACTTGCTTCACATCTTCACTGTTTCACAGCCTTTTCTTTCCCTTTTCTTTTACCTTTTTTCCTGCCCGATATTCTCATTTTGGCTATCAATTTCTTTTCCTTCATCTTAATTCCATTTTCATTAAATTTGTCCCTCCTACACTGCTTCAACTTTTTATTCAATCTGGTTACTACTTTATTCCTCTACATAGAGGTCATAGTTCCGCTTGACATGCACCCACGCATGCGTGTTTCGCAACCTACCAGTATACCGGTGCGCGGTCTAGTCTTTCTTTACCGCGCCGGTATATCTAGCGGATACAAACCTTTCCGCAGCCTTCCACATCCGGTTCAGGTTTAGGCTACAGGTTCCAGCGGCCTTCATTACTCTACACACAGGTAATTGGCGTCTTAGTTGGCCACTTTAAACGGACTAACCGGGCTCATTAGCCCCTCCGTTTTCTCCATTTCCCCTAATACATTTCCTTTTATCTTTCTTGCCTCTGCCGTGGCTCCCTGTAGGCGTACCTGCCTTCTCCACACGCCCATCTTCCTGGATGGTTGTCGACAGCCCTTTACAGGGTAAGTTCCTCCCCACGCCGCCCCCCCTCTCCTTCCACCTCATTGTGGTTGTTTGTTTTTGTTTTTTTTGTTTTTTTTTGTTTTTTTTTTTTGCAATTACTTACTACTCTCATGTTTCTTTTAGCGCTGTACCTTACTGCCTTACACGGCATCATTAGTGTTACGATTGCAGGCACAGTTTACTGGACGGCCCTCCCTTTTAACACACAGGTTAGTGCCCTCACTGGTCTCCTTTCCAATCGTTTTTGACATACGATGGGTCCTCAAGTTAGTTTTCCTCTCTTCATTCCTCAGCAGGGCCCCCTTTGACGTGCTACGTACCTTAGATGGACTCGTGGCTCTGTACCTGCCCTAATTATTTTCTGGAACAAACCTGGCTTACCTATATTCTTCAGTCCTCCCCTAACCCCGGGACGATTTTGATGATCACACCGCCTTTCGCAACCTTACTCTCTCGCATGGAACACTCCACTAAGGTACCTATCCCTTATGTTTCAATGGGGTTCTCTCTGTTGATCTCCTCCCGATCCGTTCACTTTTGAAGGATCAATTTCCTTTCCTCAATTTGTTTTGACACTCTACTTCGGACCCCTGGTCCTATGCACCGCGAAGTTGTTTTGATTAGTCAAATTCTTATGATATTCGTTAAACCGCATGTTAATTGGATCTCTCATGTTTTGAGCATTATTGATTACCAAAGCTATCTTCTTTACGATTGTCTTTACACTCAGTGTATGATTGAAAGTAATCCTTTTTGCTAGTGTATTCTGTTGCTTAACAACAGTTTCTATCACGTACAAACACTTGAAACCCACTTTGTCACTTATTTACCTG
This sequence comes from Calotriton arnoldi, assembly GCA_963921515.1. Taxonomy (NCBI): domain Eukaryota; kingdom Metazoa; phylum Chordata; class Amphibia; order Caudata; family Salamandridae; genus Calotriton; species Calotriton arnoldi. The sequence continues at coordinate 823,436 of CAWUFW010008376.1, read as the reverse complement.
TGCCCTGCACATTTCAATTGTCACTTCATCTCCAACCATGTTTTCCCGCGAACTTTTTCATGTAGATTCCTTCATGAAAGCGGCACTTTCACAAGAGTCACTGGTTTCATTGTGCACCTTTTAAACTAATGTTTTTCAAGTTATTTTCAAAGTCTATTCCCCTTCCCAAACGTCCCCTTTAAATATCTTTATTATTTGTATAGCCCACCCTTTTTTCTTTCCCTCATTTTAATTTTTGTATCCTTCCCAGCCCTGAAGAGTCACAGGCATTATACTTGTGACGAAACACGTGTCGGCTGGTTGCTTTGTTTCTATAATTTTGTTCTCTCTCAATAAATATTACTGAACTCTATCCAGACATCAACAACTGTGATTTATCTGAACAAGACTCTCATACTACTGGTTTTACCCCTAATACGTGTGCCCAGGATTGTGTTTACTTGTACAGTGTGGGTTCTTCGACTCATACATTGACGGAGGTTATTGGGTTGCTCCTCCGACCTGGCAGCACCGCACAATTTTGTGTAGCATTACTTACATAACGCGTACTAGTTTGAGCGCCAATCTTCCTGTTCTTACTCAAAACCCTACCCTAGACGTCACAACATTATACCTCACTGCACTCTACGCCACCCAGTCTATGCTACTCCACTGTACGGTATTCAGCTCCATGCCACTCCACTCTAGTATGCGACATGCTACTCAACTGTATGCTACTCCATTATATACCACTCCACTGTATGCCACTTCACTCTACTCTACAACACGCCACTACAATTTATGACACTTTACTCAACTTCACACTAAACCACTGTACTGTTCTGCACTCCACGCCACTCTACTCTACCATATGCCACTACACTGTATGACACTTTACTCCATTCTACACTATGCCACTCCACTCTACTGAACTGTACAACACTTTATCCCACTTCTACTGAACTGTACAACACTTTATCCCACTGTACGCCACTGGACGACATTCCAGTCTACGACACACCACCCCACGCCACGCCACTCAACAGTATGACACACTGCTCCACTGTACGATACGCCACTGCACTCTACGCTATTCCACTATATGCTACTCTACTCTATGCCACTCCACTCTATGCTACTTCACTCTCTGACACTCCACTCTATGATATTCCAGTCTATGCTTCTCCACTCTACGTCAATCCACTCCATGCCACTCAACTCGATGCCACTTCATTATATGCAACTCTATGCTATTCTACTCTACCATCCTCCACTGTACGCCAATTCACACTACCCAAATCCACTTTAAATCACTCCACTCTACCCTATTCTACTTTAGACCATTTCTCTTTATGCCACTCCACTGTATGCCACTCCACTGTACATCACACCACTGTACATCACTCCGCTCTAGTCTATGAGATGCACCTCCAGTGTTCAAAACTCAACTCTGCGCCACTCCAGTCTACTCTATTCCAGTCTATGCCATTTCACTCTATGTCACTCCACTCTACCTTATTCCAATGTTAGCCATTTCACTTTATGCCACTCTACTCTACGCCACTCCATTCCACGCCACATCGAAACACTGTATGCCACGACACTCTATGCCACAACACTCTACGCCATAACACTGTGTGCAACTACACTGTACACCACAACACACTACCCCATGGCACTCTATGCCATGACACTGTATGACACAACACTCTGCGACACTCCATTATACCTCACTGCACTCTACGCTACTCCAGTCTATTCCACTGCAGTCTACTCTGCTCTACGACACTCTACTCCACTCTACGCCCCTCCAGTCTACCAAACTCTATTCCACTATATGTCACTCCACTGCGCAACACTGTTCTCTACTTCACGTCACTGTACAACACTCTGGTACATTCTATGCCACTGTATAACACTCCACTCTACGACACTCTACGCACCTCCCTATACACTGCTCTGCCCCAATTTACTCCATTCCACTCTATGCACACTACTCCATTCTACTCCACTCTAATCCACTACTCTACTCTACTCAATCCCACTGTATGCCATTTGACTCTACGACAATCTATGCCACTTCACTTTATGACATTTTACCTAACTGTAATGTACTCTACATCACCCCACTCTACAACACTGTACTCTGCTCTGTGCCATTCCACTGTACTCCACGCTACGACAGTTTCCGACCCTCTATGACACGTCACACCACTCCACAGTACCACAAGTCACTCCACTCTATGACACTTTACTTCACTCTATGCTATGCCGCTGCACTCTACTCCACGGTAAAAACATGCCAATTCAGACTAAATTGTTTGGTCATTATTATTATTATTATTAGACCATGAAATGGAGATAACAAGGCATGTGTCCCAGACTGCTGTTGCATAAGGTGTTTTATCACTGTCATTGTGCGAGTGACTTGACACTTCCACAGGTTCTTGGAAAGATATCGACAAACGACATCTGTGTCAAAGGAAGACATGTCAGAAACAGAGAAAATTGAGTCTCTGTCTGCTCAGGATGCAGTTGAGCCTTATGGACTTCAGTGAGATCAGTATTGCTAGTTATGAAGTTCGGAAGATGGGTTCTGAGATCTGAATGGTGTTTTCAGAGACCATACTGATGGGCCTAATTAACTGTGGGGGACCGAAGAGCAGGTGTTTTATTGGATAAAGAAGGTACAGATGACAGGTCTCACTGGTTGTTTTTTAGGGCCACTTGGCTTGTTAGTCTTGAAGTGCAGGCTTACGAATGCAGCCAATATAGAAAACACTGTTACGTCTGGTAACTAGTGCCCCTAGTGACTCCAGCACAAAAACACACTCCTAAGCATAGTTATTTCTGGGTCAAGTGCAACACACACATAGCATGTGACTTGTCAATGCTGACTCCTTAGCAGCCCTGAAAGAAGAACTATCCCCTTGGTAAAGTATAGAGTAATCAAAAAGGTTAATTAAAATAGAAAACATTTGCAAAAATACATTTTTGTTAGCTATTATTGCAAATTAATGTTCTATATTTATTTTTAACTCCAATTGTAATTGCATTTATATAGCACTCACTACTCCTGACAAGGCGTTGAGTTGCTGTACAATGGGCAGTACGCTAGTCCGGAACAAAAGATTAGGTTAATCCAGTTGTTATTGGATTTAGTTTTCGGATCTGAAGGAGGCCAACCCGTGAATTTGCGCCAGTGTCTTTTGGGTGGATTAATTTGGTAGGAGTTAGGTATGCTTATTAGTGGGGGGAGTATGCAGATTCATGCAGATGGGACTGGTGCGATTAATATATGAGCTAGAGGAGATTAGGTATTGCTAGGTTGTAGGTTATGAGTTTCAAAGAGGGATAGATTATGGTCTTTGAGATGAGGTGTGGGCTATTTGCAGGTATGCAATATTGGATACTAATGCAAACATGCATATGACTTGGGGAGGACATAGGCAGAGAATGGGAAAATAGAAGAGGGTCATTCAAACAGAAAGGAAAGGTAACAATGAGAAGTTTTAATGTAGGGTTAACATTTTTCATGCCGAGATTTAGGAACATAGAGCAGACCTTTGAGGTAACATGCACTCTAAGGACGCAAAAGGACACAAAACATTGTTTGCATCGAGCTAATGCTCTATTAGGCCCTATAAGCAGGTCAACACTCTGTTCATTGCCAGACTATCGCTAGACCACCGCTTGAGCAAAGACTGCTGATCAGCACAGGGGATGGAAGCACAAGGTAATGGCTGGATGCACATAAAAGAAAATAATGAACTCTTTAGGCTGCACCTGAGTGAATCAGTTACCTCATGATAAAAGTAACATGAGCGATTATACAGTGCAAGTAATGCAAACATTGAAAAAAATCTACAAATGCTGTAGCTGATGTGTTCTGATGTTTACCCTTGAGGTTTTCCTCAGAGTATTAATTCCCGAAGCAAAGTGGGGTCCATTTGGATGCCTCTGGTTTAGCACTGTACACAATGGGGATGAGGATAGCTTCCCAGATAGTGAAAGTATTTTACCTGCATTCCTATAGCTGTAGGGAAGAGACCCAGACACTGAGGTGAGGTGGGTGAAATCATACTACCTCCAGAAATCCCAAGAGGACTTTTATGTAATGAGATGTAGAATACTCCTTCTGAGGAAAGTCACCCGGTGGATGGCCACGGAGAGAGGCTGGACCCCAGCCTCAGCTTTTCCAAGGAGAGAAAGCTTCTTGGCCAGGACCATCCCCTGCCTGTCCCCGATCGCTGCTTCAGGAAGATCTCAAACTTTGCTATGTCCATGCTGTGGGTGTTCATGCTCGGAGTCACCCCCAGTGCTTCCTATAATGAGAAATACCATCCTACACAAAAACTGCCTTTTCATGCTAGTCTGAGAAAGATACTTGAAAGAGCACCTCTAATTTATTTTTCTCACATATGTGTGAATGGTAAAGGGTGACCCTTGAAAAGTAGGGGAAAAAAGATATTACTCCAATGCTTAGCCGTAATATTTGGTATACCCACAGAAAAGGATTAGAAAACACACGGGAGGGTGCAAATTGGCAGAGAAATACTGAGTTCACACTGCCAACATAAGACCATGCCAAATTGTTCCCTGGTAAGTGTTAAAACCAAGAAACGTACAGGATACTAAATGTTATAACTCATATGGTCAATTATATTTAATATCCCCTAATGGAGCGAGATGTGAAACCTTGTGGAATAATATCAAAAGTCCTAAAAGATAATGCAATCTGCTGATATTACAGCAATGCATGAGCTGTAATATTTGGAATCCCTATATAATGAGACAGTGGAAAACACAAGGAACAGTGCGATTTAGCAAAATAATACTGTGCTCACTCAGCCAACATAAGACCATGTCAAATTCTATCCTGGTGATTTCTAACCCTAGAAATTTTAAGGGATGCCAAATATTACAGCCTATATGGGCCATTATATTTAGCATCCCCTATACAAACTGGATGTGAAAGCTTGTGGAATGATATCAAAAGTGCTAAATGATACTATAAATGACAGTCAAATCAACTCGTCAATGGTTAAAAGGTACCTTGTAAAAGATGTGAAAGCTTATGGAATAAAATAAAAAAAAGTGAAAAGATACTGTAAGCTGCTATCAAATAAAAGGCAACTTCAATTGGTCAATGGCTAAAGGGTAACCTATGAAAAGCAGAGGATAAAAGATATTACAGCAATGAATGAGCCATAATATTTGGTTGCCGCATAGTAAACTGTGTTGGAAAACTCAAGGAAGGGTGCTATTTGCCAGACAAATACTGTGGCTACCCAGCCAACATAAAAACATGTCAAATTGTATCCTGGTAAGTTCGAACCCTAGAAACTTAGGGGATACCAAATATTATAGCCAGTATGGGCCATTATATTTGGTATCCTCGAAAGGAACCAGATGTGAAAGCTTGTAAAATGAAATAAAAAATGTGAAGAGATACTGTAATCTGTTATCAAATGTAAGGCAACTACAATTGGTCAGTGGCTAACAGGTGACCCTTAAAAAGTAGGGGATATCAGATATTGCAGCAATATTGGAGCCATAATATGTGGTATCCCAGTAGCAAAAGAAGTTGGGAAACACAAGAAGGAGTGCTATATGACAGAAAAATACTGTGTTCACCCAGACAGCATAAAACCATATTCCCACAAAGAAACCTGTTGTGAAAGCTTGTGGAATGAAATTAAAAATGCAAAAGATACTTTAGTCTGCTATCAAATAAAAGGCAACATCAGTAGGTCAATGGCTAAAAGGTGAACCTTGAAAAGTAGGGGATACAAGATATTATAGCCATGTATGAGCAGTAATATTTGGTATACCCATTGTAAAAAATTTAGGAAAGCACAAGGAAGGTGCTATTTGGCAGAAAAAAATATGTGTTAGCCCAGTCAACATAAGACAAAGTCAAATTGTATTGTGTCCAGTTCTAACCCTAGAAACCTAGGGGATACCAAATATTATAGCCCCTAATAGGCATTGTATTTGGTATCCCACAAAGGATCTGGATGTGAAAGCTTATAGAATGAAATCAAAGATTTTAAATACACTGTAATTGGCTATCAAATAAAAGGAAACTTCAATTTGTCGATGACTAAATGGTAACCCATGAAAAGCAAGGGATACGAGATATTACTGAAATACATGAGCCCTAATATTTAGTATCCCTATAGTAAAATATGTTGCAAGACTCAAGAACGGGAGCTCTACGGCAGAAAATGCTGTGTTCACCCAGCCAACATGTCAAATTGTATTCTGGTAAGTTCTAGCCCTAGAAACATTGGGGATACCAAATATTATAGCCCATATAAGGCATTGTATTTGGTAACCCCTTAAAGAACCGGATGTGAAAGCTTGTGGATGAAATCAAAAATGTGAAACAATACTGTAATCTGCTATCAAATAAAAGGCAACTTCAATTGTTCAATGGCTAATGGCTAACCCATGAAAAATAGGGGATACCAGATATTACAGTAATGTATGAGCCATAATATATGGTATCACTGTACCAAAAGATGTTGGAAAACTCAAAGAAGGGTGATATTTTGCAAACTAATACTGTGTTTACCCAGCCAACTTAGAAGCAAGTCAAATTGTATCCTGGTAAATACTAACCCTAGAAACCTAGGGGATGCCAAATATTATAGCCCGCATGGACCATTGCATTTGGAATCCCAAAAGGAACCGGATCTGAAAGCTTGTGGAATGAAATCAAAAATCCTAAAAGATACTGTAACACAATTTAGCAGAAAAATACTGTGTTCACCCCGCCTTCACAAGAACTTGTCAGATTGTATCCTGGTAATCTTTAACGCAAGAAACATAGGGGATATCAAATATTATAGCTAGTATGGGTCATTATATCTGGTATCCATTAAAGTAACTGGATCGGAAAGCTTGTGGAATGAAATAAAAAATGTGATAAGATACTGTAATCTGCTACCAAATACGAGGCAACTACAATTGGTCAATGGATAAAGGGTAAACCATGAAAAGTAGGGGATACAAGATATTACAGAACTGCATAAGCTGTAAAATTTGGATCCCCTTAGTAAAAGATATTGGAAAACACAAAGAAGGGTGTTATTTGGCAGAAAAATGCTGTGCTCATTTAGCCAACATACGACCATGTCAAATTGAATCTTGGCAGGTTCTAACCCAGGAATCATAGGAGATAACAAATATTATAGCCTGTATGGGCCATTATGTTTGGTATCCCTAAGAGAACCAGATGTGAAAGCTTGTGGAATCAAGTCAAAAATTTAAAAAGATACTTTAATATGTTATCAAATTAAATGCAACTTTAAATGATCAATGGCTAAAGGATAACCAATTAAATCTAGGGTGTGTGAGATATTACAGCAATGCACAAGCTGTAATATTTGGTATCCACCTAGTAAAAGAGGTTAGAAAACACATGGAAGGGTGCTATTTGGCACAAAAATAGTGTGTTAACTCAGCTAACATGAGACCAGGTCAAATCGTATCCTGTGAAGTTCTAACCCTAGAAACATAGGGGATGCCAAATATTATAGCCCATATGGGACATAATATTTGTTATTCCCAAATGGAAGTGGATGTGAAAGCTTGTGTAATGAAATAAAAAATGTGAAAAGATACTGAAATACAAGGAATGGTGCTATTTGGAAGAAAAGACTGTGTTCACAGGCCTCAAAAAATCATACAAATGTTACTAGACTTGCAGGCCTAGTAACTTGGATAATATACTTGACCTAAATGTAATGTACTTGACCTGTAAACTGGCCTCAAATTGTGTGATCCTAGGCAAATATTTTATTTTACAGAGCCGCCTTTTTCGTCATTATCACATTTGAATGCACCTTCAAAAATGTGAGTTCAGCATTTCTGCTGTACAAAAAAACCTCTTTTGTTTGATTAAATAGACTAAATGTTTGCCTCATCTATAATAAGAATCTAGTCCACATAAAGGGTACACATGATCCCTGACATGCTCTGTCGTTCACTATTAGCATTGCCATCAGGGCTGGGGCAGAAGTGTTTCTCAGGTCATATGTAAAAACTCCCTTTTAATAAATAGAAGCCCATGTGTAGAGAATTATGGGATTGTGATTTCCTAAATGTGAATCTTTACGAATCGCAAGTCGTAATGTACAAAGACCTATAAGTCCCAAGTACGACTGCCTACTCTTACAAAATGAAACTTAAAAGTTTCATTTTTTGCTTTTTGAACACATACCATTTTCCTTTAAGGAAATAGGGCTGCATTTAAAAAAAGAATTGCTCCATTAATAAGCAATCACAGACATGGTGGTCTAATGACCCCAGAAGGCCACCATCCCTGTTATGGCTGCAATTCCTAATGGGATGGCACTAGACCTAGGTTGCAGTTTGCAACCCATTAGGAATTGCAGACATCACAAGGATAGTGGCCTTCTGGGGTCAGCAGACCACCATGTCTGTGATTGCTTTTTAATAAAGCAATCTTTTTTTTCATTGCAGCCTATTTTCCTTCAAGGAAAACGGTATGTGTTTAAAAAGAAAAAAATGAAACTTTTAAGTTTAATTTTTTAGGAGTAGGCAGAGCTCTGTGGGACCACTGCCTGCTCTTAAAAAATAATTGTATCACCATTTACAAAGGGGATCCCTTCGTGTTTGCGAATGGTTACCACCACCCTTGAGGTGTCAGTAAAAAACACATTTTTGCAACCAAAATTTGGTCACAAAACATTCATACACAGCAGTGCGAATCGGTATCAGGAAAAGACGCCCTAAACACACACCTGACAAATATCTATTTGCAAACCCAAATTGCGATTCGATAGCAGGTTACCGAATCTCAGTTTGGCTTTTGTACATTTTAAAAAACAAATTGCGCTATTTGCCATCTTAAAAAATGTTTTGTAGGTATGGTCCTATATTATTTTTTTTGATATTCAAGTTTATTGGCATTTTGTATAACAAGATACTCACGGTAACGTTTGTAACACTGTGACATGTAAGACATTTCATTGCAATTACAATTAATATCCCCCTCTCTAGGTGGTATAAAAGGAGAGGGCCAGCCCTTTGCGCCCTGAGCAATCAGTCCAATAAACCTGTCCATTTGCCCCATATTCGTTCATGTTTCTTCAGGCACCCCCTTGCCTCATAAACTGCTTTTTCTTGGACAGCACACCAGTCCACTCCCCTACGCCATTTTGAAATAGATGGAGATTTTGAGTCCTTCCAGGCCATTGCAATGTCTCTTTTTGCAATCAACAGGGCTGTTCCTAGGAACAATTTGTCGGCACGGGATCCGTCCATTCCCTCCATCACCCCCAGGATAAGAGCGAGAGGGTTAAGGGGGACCTCCCACCCCAGTATGCCACTCAGTTCAGTTATAAGTGATGACCAGTATTTGGATATGACAGTGCAGGACCAGATCACATGGAAGAAGTCGTCTGGTTCGCCTCCACAGCGCGGACACTGCGGAGTTGGGAGAAATCCTGCTTTGTACAACCGCGTTGGTGTAAGATATGCACAGTGGAGGTAATATGTCTGGATGAGGCAGAGCCTGGTGGATATAGCGAGTGTTCTGGGGGCCATAAGCGCATTTCGCCAGTCCTCATCCTCCAGAGGGCCTATCCATCCCTCCCACAGTGTTCTAAGCGGGTCTAGCGTGGATGGGGTATTGTTTATCAGGGATCGGTATATCTGGGATATCCCTCCCTTCCCTAGATCTCCCATAAGAATCTTGGCCTCCAGTGGGCTGAACTCCAGGAATGTCTCCTGGTTAGGGATGTGAGTGGCAAGGGCGTGACGTAGTTGGAGGTACCTGAAGAACTGTGTAGAGTGTAGAGAGTATGCATGTTGCAGTTCCTGAAAGGAGGACAAATGGTCTCCCTTCCATATATCTCCCAGGCATGTAATGCCTATTAGGTCCCATGATTGAAAACCCATCAGGGTTCCAACTTCTCGCAACCAAGTGCCATGCCATAACGGTGTTTGTAATGTGAGCCTATCGTCCCAGTGGATGTGTCTCAATACAGACCGCCATGCCAGGAGAGCCGTACGGGTAACTACTGGCAGGGCCTGAGGGATTGGGGCTCCGTAAAGCATAGCTTGGGCCTGAGCAAATCCCAGGCGCCCCAGTTCTAATCGATACGCTGGGTCTGACCACCCCCCATTAAACCAGTCATGGATTATTAAAAGGCGAGTGGCGAGATAATATAAGAAGGGATTCGTCATTCCCATACCTCCCTCGTATGTGGTCCGTTGGCAAGTCGTGAGAGCCAGAGCCAAAGGAAATTGACAATCACTCCATCGAGCTCACGAAACCAGCTGCGGGGAAGATGGATCGGGAGATTCTGGAGGACATATAATATGCACGGGAGAACCATCATTTTAAAGAGGGCAACTCTCCCAAGAGGATTGAGAGGAAGTTTTTGCCATCGATGTAAGTCATCTTTTGTGCGTCGGAGAAGTGGACCGACATTAAGAGACCAGGTTAGGTCCGGGAGAAGTGCCACCCAGATACCAAGATACTTAAATGATAGTCTTCGTATAGGCATTGTTGTTTGCCAGTCAAAACATCCTCTAGAGGCATGGAGGGGCACCACCGTGGATTTGAGCGGGTTAAGGTGTAGGCCAGATGCCCGCTCAAAGGAATGAAGTATCTGTAGACATCTCGGTCCGGACAGGGCCAGGTCAGCTAGGTACAGGAGGACATCATCCGCGTATAAGACGATTCGGTCCTCGTGGGAATTCTGTCAATGCCAGCCCTGTATCTGGTCATCTACCCGGATGAGGCAGGCCAAAGGTTCGATCGCGAGGGCGAAGCGGAGAGGAGAGAGCGGACATCCCTGCCGGGTCCCCCTCGCGATTGGGAAGACCTCTGATAGCGCCCCATTTATAAGGACCCTGGCTGATGGGTTAGAGTAGAGCACTCCCACCATTCTCCGATAGTGGGGACCAAAGCCCGCCCTCTCTAGCACGTCCCACATGTATTGCCTGCCCACTGTGTCAAATGCCTTCTCGAAATCGAGTAGCACTAGGGCCAAGTACGGTGAAAGGAGGTTACGGTAGGCAAGGGCCACATGCAGGCGCCAAAGACAGTGACAAGTGCTGCGGTGTGGCATGAAGCCACATTGGTCAGGGTTTATGAGGGTGTGTAGCACTCTTTTCATATGGGAGGCAAGAATCGTTGCATATATTTTGATTTCAGTATTAAGGAGGGAGATCGGTCGGTATTTAGCACAGGAAAGCAGGGGAGGATGCGCCTTGGTTATGACCACAATGGTGGCTGTGTCGGTAATAGAGGAGAACGATCCATTCTCTAGGGCTTCTTCGAAGAGAGCATGGAGTCGTGGGATCAGAGTGTCGCGGAACGCTGCGTAGTACTCCACAGGGAGCCCATCTGGGCCCGGGGTTTTGTGGATGGCGAGTGTGGAGATTGCCTCACTCACTTCCGCAACTGTGATAGGCTTGTCCATGGCTTTCTGTTCTATCTCCGAGAGTCTTGGGAGAGGGATATTCTGCAAGAAGGAAAAGCTATTGTGTGGTATGTGTGTGGGATCCACTGAGTACAGTGTCTTGTAATAATTCGCGAAGGCCTGCACAATTGCTGTAGGCGTACGGGAGATTTGCCCCTGTGTATCTCGGATTTCAGGGACTATTCGATTGGCCATCGGTTGGGTAGCAAGCCAATGAAGCAGCTTGCCATTCTTATCGCCCCATCCGTAAACTCCGGCTACCGAGGACCTCCAGATCATTTTGGCTGACTCGATGGAGATACTCTTGATTTCTTCCCGTATTAACTGCAATTGACGGCGTTCTGTTTCTCCCTCTGTCGTTGCTGCTGCCATTTCCATACGGAGCGCCCTGGCTTCAAGTTGAGCGAGCTGCTGGTCACGGACCTGACGCCTATGCTTAATGAACCCTTTGGCATACCCCCGAATTGTGGCTTTGCCCGCTTCCCAGAGCGTACCTTGATGCTGCACTGTGCCTTCGTTGATACAAAAGTAATTTTTAAGTTCCTCCCCAACGCTCTCTTTGTACTCTTGGTCTTGGAGGAACCAAGCATTGAGCCGCCAAATGGACCTGAGAGCCCTCGTAGCACCTCCCACTTGTAAAAGGAGCAGGGAGTGGTCAGACACTCCGCGCGCCAGGATCTGTATTTCAGTGACGGCCCGGCAGTCTGGAGCGGGCATGAACATGAGGTCTAGCCAGGCATGACTGTGGTGTGCCGCTGAGGTGTGTGTGTATTGTCGTGCTTTAGGGTGCCAGGTGCACCAGACATCACAGAGACCCAGCGTAGCGATCCAATTTCCAAGACGCTTGGCCCCCAACTTCCTAGGAGGGGATACAGGACCTGTGGCATCTTCCGTGGGTACGGGGACGGCATTAAAATCGCCCCCAATTACCGTCAAGCCCTGAGGAAGAGTAGATATTATTTTCAATGCATTTTGAAGAGTGGGCTCTAGGTGTGCTGGAGGAGCATATAGGGATATTAGATTAATGGTGGAGTTTCCTAGGGTACCAGAAAGGGCGGTGAATCGGCCCAAGGGGTCATGGAAGACTTGGGTCATCGTGAAGGGAAGGGAACGACATAAGAGGATTGCTGTTCCTCGAGCTCCTCTGGAGAACCCAGAATGCCACACCCTGTAAAACCCCTGACGCGCCAAGAAGGGGCAACAGTTCCCCACTAAGTGTGTCTCTTGCAGTAAAAGGACATCCGGGCTACTCCTTTGAGCATATTTTAAAATTTCCGTATGTTTAATTTTATCTAGGAGGCCATTTACATTCCATGAGAGGATTTTCATGGGTTCATCCCCATTATGTGGACATGACATTGTAGTAAAGTGGCGATGCTTGGGGCTGATAATTTAGAGGCTTCCCAATGTGACAGATATTCGGGTTCCAGAGGAAGCCTTGTGTACCCAAAGTTGCTAATTGGGCCGCTTGAGGGAGGATCCTGAGTGTGGTGCACAGTGTTACCGTAGAACAAAACAGCGAGAACAGTGTCTGGGATAACATTCCCAATAGAAAGCCTCAACCAACCCCCCACCCCATACTTCCCCAAATGAAGCATCTGTCGCCCAATCAATAAAGGCTTAGGTTGTAAACAAGTTAGTTAAGGGTCATGGCCGAAGGCTGCATTCTGAGCCCCTCGGAGCTCCAGGATCTTCGTTCCTCTGGTGCGGAATTTTGGAATAGCTGTAGTTGGTTTCATATGTGGGGGCTGCACGATAGGTCGGTGTCATCTGAGCTAGGTCCGGGGGAGCCCTCGGGATTTGTCGCAGTCAGTCGAGTAGGGTTATTTGCAGTTTCCCTGGCTACCGGCGATCCATTTCTGTCTTGGTTGGAGCCAACAGGCGATGTGGATTTGGTTCCCTGGGTCCCGCGTCTCCTACGGGACCCCGGACGTCGCCCCCGGGGGATCGCAGAGTCCTTCTCAGGTGGACCTTTTGGGGGGATCGCCACCAGGGTGCTTTTCTGTGGGCGGAGTGGGCAATCCTCAGTGGCCCAGGTCCATGCCGCCTCCGATGTTTCGAAAAAATATGATTTATTTTGAAATAACACTTTGAGGCGAGCAGGGAAAAGGAGATGGTAAGAGGTTCATGGCCCGCAACTTTTGTTTAACTTGCACGTAGGATCTTCTGTGGGCTTGCACTTCCTTAGTGTAGTCAGGAAAAATCATGATTTTGGACCCCTTGTAACTAAGTTCTGGTCGAGAGTGGGCTTCCTGTAAGATGGCATCGCGGTCTCTGAAGTTGAGTATCCTCACGATTATTGGCCGGTGAGGTGCCCCTGGTGGAGGCCAAGGGACGAGGGAGCGGTGGGCTCTTTCCACAACAAACCAGGGAGACAAGGCGTCCCCGGCATCCATGATCTGAACCAGTTTTCGACAAACGCGTTGACTTGGGTGGGTTCCGTGCCCTCAGGAAGGCCGACCAGGCAAAGGTTGTTCCGGCGGGAGCGGTTTTCGGCGTCCTCCGCTCGTTTGTGGAGATCCGATGTCTGGGTCAAAAGCTGCTTCACCTGTGTTTCAAGTGTAGTGACATCATCTTCCACCTCTGATAGACGCGATTCCGCCGCTGTCACACGGACCGTTGCATTGCGAAGGTCTTGACGGATAAGAGCCGTATCCACGCTGACTTCACCTATTTTGGTTTCCATTGAGGCCTGGCATGTCTTTATGGCTTGTAGGATGGTGGCCAGGTCTCCCTCTGGTCGGCCGGTCGTGGGGTGCACCGTTCCATCTTGGGTGGATCCATTAAGAGTGTATTGGTCCATTCGAGTTTGAGTCGGGCAGGCCTTTGCCCCTTTATCTTTCCCCATGTTGGGAGGGACGTTCCAGGAGTGGTTTCAACTGAATTGCCCGTCCCACTCTCCTGCATAGGTCGGTGAAGCGCTGGTGAATGCAGCCCAGTAGAACGGCTAAAAGGCCCGCGCTGCTCAGCACGGTTATAGAGGCCAATGATCCTCGGGAGACTTCCTGTGGGTCACAAGTCGGGTGCCCTCTTCATCGACATGCAGTCGGTTTCAGACCACCCATTGAGACCGCCCCTAGAGCAGAGGACCAAGCGACGGTTCCGCCGTCAATCACGTCCCAACCTGAGAGCCAGCAGGGATCCCCCTGTTCGTTACTGATGTCGCAGGAGTCGGGTTCGGCCCCAGCGGTCCCGGCCCAGGGGCACAGGGACCGGGGCTCTCTGGAACAGCGGCCGCCAGGCGGCGGGAACCACAGGAGCGGGTCCGCTGTCACACCGTCTGTTCTCCAGGCATAGACTCACTGGGCGTCACAGTGTCCCGGGCCCACGTCCTCTACAGAGGACCTCTGACAGGATTCACCGCCCGTCGCAAGATGCCCACCACCTCCAGGTCCCCCCAGACTGCTCCACCGGGACACATGGGCACACACAGTCCCTCTCCTCAGAGGGTACGGTCATGTCGCTCCAGGGGGTTAGGCCGTCCCCAGATATCATCGGCGGCAGAATATCGTACTGCCCAGGTCCCCTGATGCTTGATACTGTGCCCCAGGGCCCAGTAGGCGGGGAGCCCTCTCCTTCCCGGTCAGAGTCCGATCGTTATTGGTTTAGAGTCCCTTGCCTCACCTCACACATCCAAGAAGGGGGCCCACACACCCCAGGCGCCAAAGGAATCTGTGGGGTGGCGGGTGGTTCCAGTGCCCCCCCTCCCCACAATTGCAGGGGCTCGGGATTCATCCTCCACTTACAACAGTCTCAGCCGGGCAGTGGGGAGCCTGGGGGCCACCAATGCATCAGGCCTCTCTTTCAAGGGGGGGGGAAAGGAGGGAAATCACGGTGCGCATAAGGGCCGAGCCCTCGCTTCCTTCACTCGCCAGCCAGACACCACTTGTTCTTCCCACCGCCAAAGATCCTCCTTAGCTTTCCACCAAGCAGTCTCCGCCGCCGGGGGCCGCACGCTTCACTCTCCGGCCGCAACTCTATCGGAGCTCGTCGTGGGCGCGCCTCCCGCGGGCCGAACTCCCCCAACCTCTGCCCGCAGTCAATCCCCGGACAGCCCTGAGGCTACTGCAATCCACGGGGGCGGCGCGGCGGCCCCTCAACAAACCAACGCGCTCCCGCTCACCTCCTGGTCTTGGTAATGCTGCACCGCTCAGACGTCGCAGGAGTAATTGGGCAGCGGGCGGGACACCCTCCGGCCATGCAACAGCAGGGAATGAGCTGCTCCGCAGTCAGGAGCCGTCAGCAGGGAGCCCCAGGAGCGCCACCTTCCCTCTCCGCTCGGCCCCTCAGCTCCAGGTAGGCACCATTTTGCCTCGAGCCTGGGATCTTCATGAACGCTCGCTAGGCCTCTTCCCCACCTCGCAGAGCTCACGTTTTGGGTAGCAGGGTCGCCACAGTGGTACTTTGTGAGGTAATCACGCTGTGTCCCCCTAGTACTGACCACCAGAGGATTAGGATGGTGGCGGATTACCGAGGGGTCTGGGGCACTCCTAGAGTGCGACCGCCATCTTGGCTTGCCAAGCCACGCCCCGGTCCTATTTTATTAAAGCATGATGTGTTAGTGCACTGTCATTTACAGACAGTATATTTCCAATTGAAATTGTAAAAAACGTTCCCACTAACATTTAGTTTTACTGATAAAACTACACGGTGTATAAACAATAATCTGTGAAAATTGGGTTTCAGCAAAGCTATTTATCATTTGCACATCACAAAGTACAGTTTTCTGATTTTTTTCATCCTATTAAAAAAAAATCATCACACAGAATTACACAAAATGGGCTTTTATAACGACTAAAATATATTTTGAAATGTTTGTACAGTTCACTTATTAGCTATTTAAATGCTAAGTGTTACAAAAAAAACTGACACTTTAAAGCCTTTGATTTTACACTCTTTGTACAGCATATCAGACAGTCCACTTTACAAAATACTGGAACTCTGCAATTAGAAAAAAGAAAATTAATTGTAAGAAGACTTAAACTGACTTCTGACCTCTGTCTCTGAACACAGAACAAATGTGACAGGATAAAAGAAAGATTTTAAGGCATCTTTATTGGCCCTTCACTTTCTGAGTGAACAGAACACCTGTTCTTTATTTATCAGCTTGCAGAATGGGTGAGTAGGCCCTAAATATAGCTCGCCCTGATAAAATCCGACTCACCACATCAAGTGGGTGAGTAGATTTCTCGAGGCCTTGTTCGCCCAACTAACATAAGACTATGAAAAATTGTATCTTGGCCAGTTCTCTTCTAACCCTAGAAACATAGGGGATACCAAATATTATAGCATGTGTGTGCCATTATATTTGGTATCCCCAAAGGAATCGAATGTGAAAGCTTGTGGAATGATAAAAAAATGCAAAAATATATTTTAGTCTGCTTTTAAATAAAAGGTCATTTCAATTGGTCAATGGCTAAAGGGTAACCCATGAATAGAAGGGGATACGGGATTTTACAGCAATGCATGAGCCATCATATTTGGTGTCCCTGTGGTAAAAGATGTTGGAAAACTCAAGGAAGAGTGCTATTTGGCAGTCAAATACTGTGTTCATCCAGCCAACATAAGACCATTGCAAATTGCATCCTGGTAAGTTCTCGCTCTAGAAACATAGGGATATCAATTATTATAGCCCAAATGAGGCATTATATTTTGTATCCCACAAAGTAACCAGATGTGAAAGCTTATGTAATGAAATATAAAATGCAAAAAGATACTGTAATCTGTTATCATATATAAGGCAACTTCAATTGGTTAATGGCTAAAGTGTAACCCATTAAACAGGTAGGGGGTACGAGATATTACAATGTTGCATGAGCTGTAATATTTGGTATTCCCACAGTAAAAGATGTTTTAAAACACAAGGAACAATGCTATTTGGCAGAAAAATCCTATGCTAACCCAGCCAATATAAGACCATGTCAAATTGTATCCTGTCAAGCTCTTACCTTATAAATGTAGGGAACACCAAACATATTAATCCCAAATGGGTCATTATATTTGGTATCCCCAAAACAAACCGAATGTGAACACTTGAGGAATTATATAAAACATGTGGTAAGATACTTTTTATTGTATGAGCGGTCTATCGAACGCTGTCCGACCACCAATGCAACAAGTGGCACCAGCCTCAATGCTCTGGAGGCTGCAAGGAGCGAAAGGTGACAGAAAATATGCCGCCTAAATCCCAACGGCCCTCCCACGACCAGCTGTGAGAGAATATAGCTGAACCACGACATGCTGCAGGATCAATAAACTCGCTCAGAGGGAAGCTAGACAGAAATGCTGCCAACGTGAGAAGGACACGTTTCAACGGCAGGAAGCCCATGCAATCTGGAAAGGAGCTCAAAGAGACTAAAATCTCAGATGGCACTACACTGGCTTTTGGTTCTCGCTCCCAGCACTCTACATATTAGATTTTATGATGGCAGATAAGACGCACTCACCTGCAGGTGCACAGGAGTTGCTGGGGGGGGGGTCAAGATTATGACGTGACCCCTGCTGACATGGCATCAATTGCCGGGGCTGTGGTCTCTGGAGGGATGAACTCTGGACCCTCCACCTATCCACTGGATGTTGCTTAAGGAGTAACTTTTGTGAGGGGGGCACAGGGGAGGTGTTGGGCTGGTAGAGGGTACAGCACAAGAAGAGAGTAGAAATAGAAATAATGCAAGACGATCTGTCAGCTGGATGTCGGCAGATGAGGCGATGATGGAGTATGAAACAAAGCTGCATGAGTGACTTTATTTTCCTTTTTTTCTATGGTGGGGTAGATGGCTTACATGACTAAGTTACATATTGCTTCTGTTAGTATGTGTGGTCTGACCGATAATGCTAAGAGACAGACTATTGCAGAAGATCTCAAAGTATTTCATGTGGATATTCTTTGCATGCAAGAAACGCATGTAAAAAGCTCAAAGAAAAAACAGCTTGAATCTTTTGGGTTTACGCTGGGAGTATGTACATCACAGGGCACAAATACACATGGGGTGGCTATTTTGGCTTGTAAGAATATTTGTAGATTTAAACGATGCTCTTCTAATAAATATGATAGGTGGGCGATTGCTGAATGCAAATCCAAAAGGGGCACTATCACACTCTGCTCTGTTTATAGATTAAATTTGGATGAGCCTGGACTATTTGATTTTTTGAAAACTGAGCTGGAACTATGGCCAACACCATTCATATTGCGTGGGGATCTTAATATCAATATAACCGGAGGACTGTTCAACTTAACAGATAAAGGCCATACAGGGCTGAAGCCTAGAGTCTTTTTGCACTTTATCACCTTAAGAGTAATCACAGAGGGGCAGATTTACAAGCCCCTTGCGCCACTTTTGCGTCATTTTTAACATGGGAAAAGTGACGTAAGGGTGGCGCAAGGGGCTTGTAAATAAGCCCCACAGTATTTGATATTCGGCATAAAATTAAGACAACGGATCCTGGATCTTCACACCTCCCCATAGGAAGAATGTTTGCTCAGATCATATTTTTTACATCCCAATGTCTGGCCCATGGTGCACAAATTGAGAAGTTTCCACGAGTCATGTCCGACCACAATCCATTAGTCATCGAAATCGTGCCCATTGGCGGGGCAAGGCCAGGACAGGCCTGGTCATTTGAAAGAGGCCTACAAATTGATGAGCATTGTGTCGCCCATATGAATAAATGAATTCCTGAGTTTTTAGCTTGCAATCGAGGTAGTGAATCACCGGGAATAGTATGAGACACGTTTAAAGCAGGTATTAGATTGAGTCGTCAAAAGTCGCAAATACAGCTGCAGAAAAATTTGTATAGAGAATTTTGGTGAGACCAAAGCTCAATTAATTGTGGCTGCTTCAGTGTGAGCCGAGTTAGTAGCAATTCAGCAAAGGCTTGCACTTGTTAAATCAGACATTAATAATATTTTGGCAAAGAAAGCAGCAGAAAAATACATGAACTGCAAAAAGGAATGTATGAATATAGTGAGCGTGTGGGGCACTTGCTGATGGTGCCGACCAGACAAAAAG
The DNA here is from genome assembly GCA_963921515.1 of Calotriton arnoldi. Classification (NCBI taxonomy): domain Eukaryota; kingdom Metazoa; phylum Chordata; class Amphibia; order Caudata; family Salamandridae; genus Calotriton; species Calotriton arnoldi. Next base: position 803,983 of record CAWUFW010008376.1, on the reverse strand, counting down.
TAACATTGAGAAAATTTGTGAGGTATTTGGCGTGTTCTGTGAGGCACTGCATTGTGCTGACAAAACAAAGGATGAAAATGACATAAGGGAATATCTAGACCTAGTTTTTGGATGTAAAGTTAGCCTCAAAGATCAGGATTTCTTAAAGGACCCTATTAGTAAAACTGAAATTTATGCTGCTCCTATGGACCTCCCTTCTTGTACGGCATTCGGAGTAGATAAAATTTCACTAGAATTCTATAAAGATTTTTTTCAGTTTTAGATGCCGACCTGGTTAAGAAAGGCAGTATATACCCGAATCATGGGGTCTGACTAACATAGTAGTGTTTCTCAAAAAGGGGAAGCCCCCGCAAGACCACGGGTCATACAGACCTATCACATTAATTAATAGTGACATGAAGCTCCATTCTAAAGTTCTTCCTATAAGGCAAAGCCATATTATTAAAAAGCTGGTTTCTCCAAGACAGCATGGTTTTATATGGTGGAGGGGAACTTCGGACCATACCAGCTGTGTCATAATGATGTATGATGCAGCAGCTGTTTCTGAAGGTCCAATGGCCATTGCTCTGTTAGAAGCAGAAAAAGCATTTGACAGGGTAGCCTGGAACTATCTTTGGTGGGTCATGAGGTGGTATAGAATCGGGGAGGGCTTTATCAGGGCTATCCAAGTAGCGTATCAAAATCCTACTGCTAGACTTTAAATTATGGAAGGACAATCTTACTCTATCCAAATTGCAAGAGGAACAAGACAGGGTTGTTCCTGCTCTCCTTTATTGTTTGCACTTTATATAGACCCCTAATTAGGAAATTGGAAACCAATGTTTGAATCGAAGTCATGAGATTTCACGGAAAAAAGCACTAAGGTCTTGGTATATGCCGATGACATCCCAATTGTGACACCGGACCTAGAGGCATCAATGCTGGAGATAGAAAAGGAGGTCTCAGACTTTAGGAAATTATCAGGGTACTCCTTAAATCAGAGCAAAACTCTACTGGTGGTTAATAAGTAGATACAATTTACTGATGCTCGTGTAGTGGAAAAAGCTATTTATGTGGGACTCAGGATCGAAGCAGATATAGATCAGATAGTTGAATCTAACTTGGCTCTGATAATTTATAAATCCGAAGGGGATCCACGGAGGATGGATGATCTGTATCTTTCAATTATTGGCCAATGTAATGTAATTAAGATGTTATGCCTGCCCAAGGTCCTTTATTTTTTAGGGCAATTCCACTTGAATTTGAAAACTGATGGTTCAAAATGATGGGAGACATGGCGAGAAGATTTATCTGGTCATATGCAAAAGCCAGAAGAGCCCCCAAGCATTTGATGCTACCCGGAGAGATAGGTGTTTGGGCAGCTCCCAATTAAAAATATTATCAGTGTGCTGCAGCTTTACAATATATGAAATCCCTCAGTGATAGGCTGGTGGGAGACTGTCAAGAGGGTGAGAGTGTCCCCCTCATATATGAATTATAAATAGGAGAAGAGGCTAAGAGTGGGTTTTTAAAGATTGTCGAACCTAGTTATAACAAGAAAGTCAGATTCAAGACTCTTTGGGCAGCCTTTTAGATGTGGGTGATTATGAGAAAGAAAATTGGTATTTGGAGACTCAGCAATTACCCACCAATAGGGGGATCTCAAATCCTACCCTCGATATTTCATGACTCATTGTCTTAGTTGGGAGATCAGAGAGATTATGAGATTTTTTGGGGGGATAAACTTGTGTCATTTGAGGAGTTACAACAGGACTATGGGATTAATAAGAGGGAATTTTTAAAGTATCTTCAGCTTCATGATTTTCTTTTAAGAAATGGGAGGGGGACCATGCTGGTTCACTAAGCAAACTTTGATGGAGATTGTCTGTAATAATAGTGATTGTACAATAAGTCAGATCTATAATTACTTGGGATCTTCTATGCCTGATGATTTGGAAAAATATATAGGCAAATGGCAGAAGAAGCTTGAGAATACAGTCTGTAGCTTTTATGAATCATTGTACTTGGCCCGTATGCAATTGTTATCAGCGGTTTTATAGGCGCAGCACTTTGAAACAATTTTCGATTTATACTATATTTATACTATATATAAGAAAAAATTGCAAAATGGGGTAAAAATGTAGATAACTGCTGCCAGAGGTGCCAAAATCAGGAAACAGAACTCTTGAATAAGTTCAGCACTTGCCCAGCATTGGATCTGCTAAAGCTGGAGATAACTAAGTTTCGGGAAACATCATTATCCTCGGATATTACTTTAACCCCCCAACTAATGCTACTGGGAATACATAATGATATGGTCCTTACATCAGGGCAGTTCTTTGTGTTTGTTGCTATGACTGTGGCCATCATCTGTATACCACCATTATGGCTTGACCTTCTCCCTCCGTCATTTCATCAATGGCTAGCACGATTATTATCAATGTACAATTTACAAATCAACCTGTAGTCTCGAAAATGCAGGAAAGCTAGAAAGAGAGGGAATCAGATCTTGGACCCCCTCCAGAACTGGATTGGAAACATAACTACCTGAACATGAGGAATTATATGGATTACATCTGCATGGTCTTCATCTAGGTGTTCAGATGGCCTTTTGACTTTATTTATATTGGAAATACCAAATGCACTTTACTTTTTCGAATTGCCCTCTTTTCTTGTAAATGAGTGATTAATATATTTGAAATTATAGAATTCTTTTATGGGATGACAAACTGTTGTTCTAATGGACCATGGGAAATGGAAGCTCGAATTCTTTGAGTATAAATTTCGTAATGTGTGCATTTTACTCTTTATACAGCTCACTGCTGTTTTGTAAACTAAATTACTTAATGTGATCATGCATTTGTTTTTAATGGAAATGAACTACTCGTATTGCAACTGTTAGAAATGGAGATCTCTGGTTGGTAGAGGCATGCACCAAGTAGGGACCCTTGCTTCTCTTTAGGGTAACAGGATTACATACTTTAGATAACCCCTGCTCACCCCCTTGCTAGCTTGGCACAAGCAGACAGGCTTATTCCAAGGGCAATGTGTAAAGTATTTGTACCCAAGCTCACAGTTACACAGTGAAAACACCACACCAGTTTAGAAAAATAAAGTATCTTTATCTAAACAAAACAAGACCAAAATGGTAAAAATCCAAATACATGTATCAAAATATGACTTTTAGAACAGTTACTTTCAAAAATAGCACTTGTAGAAACAAAACGCTCCGCCTGGGGCTATTCCGAAGTAGTGATAGGCATAAATTCAAAGTACGGCGCCGACCGCGAGGTGGCGTCATTGGGCACGGAGTTACACGGACCCCCAAACAACAGTACCTTGGAAACAAAGTCTATGGACGATGCACGGCGTAGTGGAGGTGAGGTGTAGGTGCTGAGGCAAAGCCGGTTTCCTGGTTACCACGGGGGAGGTGAGGCGTTGAGTCCATGAGGAGGCGACGCGTTGAATCCAGGACAGGCAAAGTTAGGCGGCATTGGTGGTGAGGCACCGGTTCCGGTGAGGCGATGTGAAGTCGAAGAGTTCGTGAACACACCCTCGCCAGTTATCGGCTCTGTGATAATGAGATGCAGGCGCTGGCGGTGATGGTGTTGGTGCAAGCGCTGGCCTCGAGAAGGCCGATAATTGCAAGTGTCGGCAGGCATTGAAGGGCATTGAAGCTGCGGTACAGGCAGGGCGGTGCATCGTGCACTTCACGAGCGGTGCCCCCACCCTTAGTGCATGTTGCGGCGTCCTAGCGGCAACTCTGATGGCGTCAGAGATGTTTTTCTTGCTTTGTAGCACCAACCACACAATTCTCAGGGCCCAGCAACTAGAATTGGCGCCCTTTTGAATGCTGGAGTCCACAGAGGAGTCCTGGTGCTGGTCAGTGGGTTGCAGGTGAAGTCTTTGTGTCCCTCAGACTTCAGAACGGGAGGCAAGCATGCACAAGCTCTTGGAGATTATTCTTCAAGAAAGTTCATAGCAAAGTTCCAGTCTTTGTCCTCTCCTTGGCAGAAGCAGCAACTGCAGGCAAACACAGCAACGCACACACAGCATAGGGGCAGTACTCCTTCTTACAGCTCTCCATCTCTTCTCCATGGCAGAGGTTCCTCTTCAGTCCAGAAGTGATCTAATTTTCTGGATTTTAAGGTCCAATACTTATACTCCATTTTCTCTTTTTTCTCTTTGTGGCAAGGGTCTCTGAGCCCAGTCCAAACCAGTTCTGTCCTCTCTGGTGCAGCAGGACCACAGGGGCTAGAGACAGCATTGTGCAAAGGAGACACAGCCTATTAAGGTGCAAGTGAAATTAATCCCACCACTCTAAATGCAGACAAGGCCTATTCAGCCTGGCTATGGGTCACCCAGGAAAGGCAGGACACACCTCAACCCCCTTGTGACTACCTACTGTGACTGCACATCCCCAGCTCCTGTCACTTCAAAACCAGACAGACAATACACAACCAAGCAGATGCACACAGAAGGGTTAAACAGGAAAATGCATACTTTCTAAAAGTGGCATTTTCAAACACACAATTTAAAAACCATCTTCACTAAAAGATGTGTTATTAAATTCTGTGTTCAGAGACCCTGAACTCCATTGGTCTATCTTGTCCCAATGGAAAGTTATACTTGTACGATGTTATAAAGCAACTCCCATGTTAGTCTATGGGACAGATAGCCTTTCAATAGTGAAAAACCAACTGCACAGTATTTCACATCAGGACATGTAAAACACGCCAGTACATGTCCTACCTTTCACATACACTGCACCCTACCCATGGAGGTACCTTGGGCCTACCTGAGGGGTGCCTTACATGTAAGAAAATGGAAAGGTTAGGGCCTGGCAAGTGGATGCACTTGCCAGGTCAACATGGCAGTTTAAAACAGTGCACGCACACACCGCAGTGGCTGGTCTGAAATACATTTACAGGGCTACTCATGTGGATGGCACAATCAGTGCTGCAGGCCCACTAGTAGCATTTGATTTACAGGCCCTGGGCACACACAGTGCACTGTACTAGGAACATACCAGTAAATCAAATATGCCAATCATGGATAACTAATCATAATAACAATTTACACAGAGAGCATATGCACTTTAGCACTTTTTAGCAGTGGTAAAGTGCCAAGATTCCTAAAGCCAACCAAAAACCAGTCAGGAAAAAATAAGAGGAAGAAGCAAAAAAACTTGGGAATAACCCTGCAAAAAGGCCATTATCAACACAGCACCTTTGTATCCTAAAGCCAGGGTCTACCAATCCAAACCTCGATGGGCTTCCCTGCTTGGGCGATAGAACATGGATCCTGGCCCGCAACAACAGGGGTCTATTTCCGTTCTACGCCTCCCTGAATGCAGTTTGAGCTCCCTATCCATACTCTCAGGGCCCACTAAGCTAACTTACTTTGCTCACAGATGTGCCCCAGCAGACAGACAGTACCCACATGGCCAACACAGTGGTGAGGCCCAGTACTACCCCAGGGGTGTGACTCCTGTCTTCCCCCAGGTGCAACTCTATCCAATAGGACAGCAAGCCACCGTGGCTACTGACAGCTGTCAGTGATGAGAGCCAGGCCTCATGCCTCTCAAGGCCCTCAAACCCCTATGGCATCAGAGAGTGGGAGGCGGTAGCTCCAGATACCTGGCACCCTTTGTTCACTCTCCCTCCTGCCAGAACAGGTGTGGCATCCTGTCACTGGCTCACCAGCCCAGGGTTTATACCCTGAGGCTGGACAGGAGACTGTGGTGGGCTCTCCCACACCCTGTCCTCCTCCCTGGGGCTCTGCACCCTCCCTGCGGGAGCGGTACCCCTAGACACAAACAATTGTCAGGGCACCTGTGGTAGGTGTCCTGCACAATTATCCCACAAGTTCAGGGGTGCTATCTTGCAACTGGTACACCAGCCTAGGGTCTGTACCCTTAGGCTGGAAAGGGGTCAGGGGTGAGGCTCCCTCCCCTTTCCCCCTCTCCTGGGGCTCTGCACTCTCCCACCTGGAGCGATACCCCTAGAAGACAACCCTGTTGGGGCACTGTTAGCAGTTGCCCCTTCCTCCAGGTCAGAGGGACTCTCTGAACCTGGCTCTCCAACCCAGGGTCTGTACCCTTAGGCTGGACCTGTGCCTGGTAAGCCAGGACTTCTGGGGAAGCAGAACCACCCCCCAGAGAAACACCTACCTCAGATGTTGCATGAGAGTCTGCCTGGCCACACCTCAACCCCCCTTGTGACCGCAGTGAATGCACATCCCCAGCTCCTGTCACTCCAAAACCGGACAGTCAATACACAACCAAGCAGAAGCACACAGAATGGTTAAACAAGAAAATGCCTACTTTCTAAAAGTTATCAAATCCAACAAAGGGAGCCTGACTCCTTTAAGCCTTAAGCTCTTTTTACTTTAGAGCGGTAATCAAACAACAAGTATTTCTGTTTGAATGGGTTATTTATTTAACCATTCCTTTTAGAAATTCGCATTTTTTTACCAAAATTCAAATGCATGAAAAGAAAACACTTGGGGCCATATGTATCAAGCCCATTTCCCGTTCGCAAACGGGCCGATTCTCAGAATCGTCCCGTTTGCGTGACAGCGTCAATACCTTTAGGATGTATCATCCAAAAGGCATTCGCAAATAGAGAATCGCAAAATTGCGATTCTCTATTTTCTGATCGCATTTAAGGAATCGCAAATTGCGATTCCTTAAATGAAATGTATGAAGCACCTAAGTTGTGCGATTATGGCTTAAGGAATCGCAAATTACCACCAACTACAGGTTGGTGGTAACTGCGATTTCTTTGAGAAATGCATTTTTGCATTTTTCAAAGTGGCATGTGGCGGACATACATTCCCTCAGGGCATGTATGTGCGCCACATGTGCACCCATGCTCATTTCAGGGGTGCAACAGGGTGTCCTTTGGACACCCTTGCAACCTTGAAATTGCATTCTCAATTTGCGATTCTCTAATTGCTAATCGCAAATTGAGAATGTCCTCCCATTCATTCCTATGGGCCTCTAGGCCCATAGGAATGAATGGGGAGGGTTTCCTTAACTGCGATTCGCAATTTGCGAATCGCAATTAGAGAATATGTAGGATTTGCAAATTTTCTTGCAAATCCTACATACATCTCGTTTGCGATTCTCAAATAGCGATTCTCAAAAATTCGCTATTTGAGAATCGCAAACACTAAACTTTGATACATATGGCCCTTGATTTTCAATTGACATAACACGATACAATAAACAATTCACAAAATACATTTATAAACAAACAATAATTCAGAACAAACATCATTATATTTGCATCCTATCACTTAACAAAAAGGCAAGCCTTGTAGCTATACAGCGTTTTCAAGCCAAGGGGACTGCCTAACACAGGGAACTAATTTATGTTATGTTATGTTATGTTAAATTAGTTTTGTACGGCGCACAGCTACCCAACAAGGGTTTCCCAGCGCCAAGCCTCCGAATTGCTTCCAATTCTGTCGATCCGATGAATGATATCTATGTTAACATTTGTAAGTCGTTCAGAGAATGTGAGAAACTTAAATGTATTCTCGCTCTTGTGGTGGGAAGATTTGCTCTTCATGTTGGTGCTATGTGGGTCGATCCGTCGTAGCTGGGGATCCAGTTCAATGATGTGTTAAAACTATTTGTAAACAGGTATAAAACCAGGACTAACAAATATCAAAACTCACGCCGCACACATATAGGAGCCGCCATATGCACCGATGCATGGGGGAATAATTTTCAATCCGTTTCCCTCAAGAAATATTGCATAATGATTTGCAATTCCTCCATGTTGGAAAGATGCCAACGCATTTCAAGGCCCAGGCATGTAGTACTGGGACTCTCGTCATGGCTTCATCTTAATGGATGTCATAGTGTTCTGATGAAAATTAATGTTCACCCACAGGTCACGTTTTTCAGGGTGGTAGTGGAACGAATTCCCAACAATTTCAAACGGCAACAGTGTGCCTCGTAGCTTCAATCAATACGAGGTTCCTTATGCATCTTAGTCCAGCCAGGCTCCTATGCCGGTTGAAGGAAAAGCAGAATTGATTAGAATCACATAAAGCAAATGGGATTTGACTGATAAGAAAAACACCCTGCAGACAATAATCCTGGCTGGACTAAGATGCATAAGGAACCTCGTATTGATTGAAGCTACGAGGCACACTGTTGCCGTTTGAAATTGTTGGGAATTCGTTCCACTACCACCCTGAAAAACGTGACCTGTGGGTGAACATTCATTTTCATCAGAACACTATGACATCCATTAAGATGAAGCCCTGACGAGAGTCCCAGTACTACATGCCTGGGCCTTGAAACGCGTTGGCATCTTTCCAACACGAAGGAATTGCAAATCATTATGCGATATTTCTTGAGGGAAACGGATTGAAAATTATTCCCCACGCAGACGCATAAAATTAGTTCCCTGTGTTAGGCATTCCCCTTGGCTTGAAAACGCTGTATAGCTACAAGGCTTGCCTTTTTGTTAAGTGATAGGATGCAAATATAATGATGTTTGTTCTGAATTATTGTGCATAGTGATGTTTTACTTTATTGTTTGTTTATAAATGTATTTTGTGGATTGTTTATTGTATGGTGTTATGTCAATTGAAAATCAAGTGTTTTCTTTTCATGCATTTGAATTTTGGTAAAAAAAATACGAATTTCTAAAAGGAATGGTTAAATAAATAACCCATTCAAACAGAAATACTTGTTGTTTGATTACCGCTCTAAAGTAAAAAGAGCTTAAGGCTTAAAGGAGTCAGGCTCCCTTTGTTGGATTTGATAAGTATTACGACCCTACCTGATTCCTGTCCTTTGGGCCTAACCCCTTCAGTTTGTACTTTCTAAAAGTGGCATTTACAAACACACAATTTAAAAATCATCTTCACTAAAAGATGTCTTATTAAATTCTGAGTTTATAGAGCCTAAGCTCTATGTTTCTATTGTGTCCCAATGGAAAGTTATACTTGTAAGATGCTACAAAGTCCCATGTTAGCCTATGGGACAGATAGCCTTCCATTAGTGAAAAACAACCTATCCAGTGTTTCACTATCAGAACATGTAAAACACACCAGTAAATGTCCTACTTTTAACATATACTGCTCCCTGCCCATAGGGGTACCTTGGGTCTACCTGAACGGTGCCTTACATGTAAGAAACGGGAAGGTTATGGCCTGGCAAGTGGGTGCACTCACCAGGTTGACAGGGCTATTCATGTGGGTGGCAAAATCAGTGCTGCAGGCCCACTAGTAGCATTCGATTTACAGGCCATGAATACGCACAGTGCACTGTACTAGGGACTTACCAGTAAATCAAATATGCGAATTATGGCTAACCTATCATAATAACAATTTAAACAGAGAGCTTATGCACTTCATATGCACTTTAGCACTGCTTAGCAGTGGTAGAGTGCCCAGAGTCCTAAAGCCTACAAAAACAGGTCCGGAAAAATAGGAGGAAGAAGCAAATAAAACTTGGGAATAACCCTGCAAAAAGCCCATTTCCAACAATAACACTCTCCTCTTTTGTTTATGATGAAATCTATAATAAAAATATATTTTTTTTTAAAGATACTTTAGTCTGCTATCAAATGAAAGGCAACTCCAATTGGTCAATGGCTAAAAGGTAATTTGTAAAAGGTAGGGGATAAGAGATATTATAGCAATGCATGAACTGTAATATTTGATAAGCTCACAAAAAAAGGATGTTCAAGAACACAAGGGAGGGTGCTACTTGGCAGAAAAATACTGTGTTCATCCAGTCAACATAAAACCATTTCGAATTGTATCCTAGTAAGCTCTAAACCTAGAAATATAGGGGATACTCAATATTATAGGCTATATGGGCCGTTATATTTGGTATCCTCTATACTAACTGGATGTGCAAGCTTTGAAATGATATCAAAAGTGCTAAATGATGCTATAAATGACTTTCAAATAAAAGACAATTTCAACTTGCCGATGGTTAAAAGGTAACTCTTGAAAAGTAGGGGGATATGAGATATTACAGCAAAGCATGAGCCGTTATATTTGGTATCCCCATTAAAATAGACAGAGGAAACACAAGGGTGGGTGCAATTTAGAAACAAAATACTGTGTTCACCCCGCCATCATAAGAACTTGTCAGATTGCATCCTGGTAAGTTTTAACTCCAGTAAAATAGGGGATACCAAACATTATAGGCCATGTGGGCCATTATATTTGGTATCCACTATACTAAATGTATAGGGGATACCAAAAGATGTGAAAGCTTGTGGAATGAAATTAAAAATGCGAAAAAGTACTGTAATCTGCTAAAAAGGCAGCGTCAATGTCTAAAAGGTAACCCTTCAAAAGTAGGGGATACGAGATATTACAGCAATTCTTGAGCTGCAATATTTGGTATCCCCATAGTTAAAGATGTTGTAAAACACAAGGAAGGGTGATATTTGGCAGAAAAAAGCTGAGTTCAGCCAGCCAACATAAGACCATGTCAAATTAAATCTTGGCAAGTTCTAACCCTAGAAACATAGGGGATACCAAACATTACAGCCCGTATGGGCCATTAAATTTGGTATCCCCAAAACGGACCAGGTGTGAAAACTTATGCAATGAAATCAAAAATACAAAAAGATACTGTAATCTGCTATCAAATAAAAGGCAACTACAAATGGTCAGTGATTAAAGGGTAGCCAATGAAAAGTAGGGGATACGAGATAGTACAGCAATGCATGAGCCATAATATTTTGCATCCCCATAGTAAAATATGTCAGAAAACCCAGCCAACATAAGCCAACATAACACCATGCTTATTGTATCCTGTCAAGTTCTAACCCTAAAAACATTAGGGATACCAAATACTATACGCCCGTATTGGCAATTATGTTTGGTATCCCGAAAAGCAACCGGATGTGAGCACGTGAGGAATGATGTAAAAAATGAGAAAATATCCTTCAGTCTGCTATCAAATGAAAGCCAACTTCAATTGGTCAATGGCTAAAAGGTATCTGTTAGACTTGATAGCCTTAGGGTGGTCCTCCCCCCAACTTTTCGCCTACCTCCTCCACTGTTTTGACCTTGTTTTTGCTGGCTTTAGGACTCGGTGCACTTTAGCACTGCTAACCAGTGCTAAAGTACTTGTGCTCTCTCCCCTGAACATGAAAACATTGGTTCATCCCCAATTGGCATATTTGATTCACTTTTAAGTCCCTAGTAAAGTGGTACCCACATACCCAGGGCCTGTAAATTAAATGCTACTAGTGGAACATAAATGGCCCTGCACTCAAAAGAACAAATAATTGATTAGTAAAAGGATGTTAGTGTCCATAGTCCATCATAAAGCAATGAAGAAATATCTTCCCAAATGAAAAACGTTAGTCGGCGTTTTTGCTGTAGAAAACGGTTCCTTTTATTCTTTTAATCCATAGAAATTCTTTTAAAATCACAGCACGCATTTGACAAGACAGCCGATGCGTTTCGTCCCTCTTGGGACTTCTTCAGGGCTTGATAAGTGAAAGACTTAGACCATATGTTCTTTGAGGTTAATCCTTATGTAAGCAAGCAAAAAAATCGTAAGACAGGTAAGTGGGATATGTATCTCCCGAAGGCGTTTAGTGGTGTCCGGTTCAAGAATCGAAAAGATGCTACTAGTGGGCCTGCAGCACTGATTGTGCCACCCACTTGAGTAGCCCGTTAACCATGTATCAGGCCTGCCACTGCAGAGCCTATGTGTGCAGTATCATACCTCTATGTGAACCTGGAAAAATAAATCGTTTGCCAGGCTCAAACCTTCCCTTTTTATACATATATGCCACCCCTAAGGTAGGCCCTGGACAACCCAGAGGGCACGGTGCAATGTATTATAGGCCATGTACTTTAGGTTTTACATGTCCTGGTAGTGATAAACTCCCAAAGCTGTTCTTCACTACTGCAAGGTCTATCTCACCCACAGGATAGCAATGGCATTCCCTTATTACATTTTATAAGTGTCATTTCTAATTGGGAAGAGATATGATTCCCAGGTCTGGTGTCTCTGGAATCCTAATTTAAAATCCTAACCAATGGTGAAGTTGGATTTTTAATTGCAAATCGGAAAATGCTACTTTTAGAAAGCTGGCATTTTCTAATTTTAGCATTTGATGCCTGCTGCCTGTCTCTGGTCATGTCTGGGGCGGGTGACACTGGGCTTTGTGTTTTCCCCCTAGACAGCCACACACAAAGGGAGTTTAAGTGTGACTTGATGGACGTGCATGGGAGGATGGGAGGGAGGAGCTGGACCCAGCCTCACGTACAGCTGAATAGGCTGTGTCCTGTCACGACACAAAGGGAGGCAAACCCCTTGTAGTCCTTCTGGAGCCAGGGCAGTAAGGGAATACCTCTGTGCACTTCAAAGACCTGTATTTGAAGAAGTATCCCCCACTTCAAAGGCACAACTGAGTATAGTACAGGACTTCTGCTACCATCCCTTCAGTACACTTTTGCCCTATGAAGACTCTGCCAGGAAGAAGGACTGCTGTGCTGCTAAAGGACTGCCACTTTGCTGGACTGCTGCTTTGCTGAACTCCTGCCTTGCTGTGCTGCCCTGCTTCCTGCTGTTCCCCTGCCTGGGTGAGAAGTACTGCACCTGCATCACTTGAACCCAGAGTGACTCTAAGGGATATCTGGCTGGCCTCCTGATCGGAAGTCTCAGGGACATAAAACACATCCAACTTACCTGCTACTACACCTGGACTCTGCCATCTGTGAGTCTGCCCTGCCAAGTAGTGTCACCCCAATTCTGAACCCTTGGCAGTGAGGCCTAAGGTGCTTGCTTCAGCAAAACATACAGATCCTCTGTCGAACTGGCCCATCGGTGCTGTTGCATGGATCAGAAGTGATGAATCACCCCTGTTGTATGGATCGGAACTGGCACATCCCTACTGTTGCGTGGATTGGAACCAGCACATTGCTCCTGTTGCATGACCAGAACCAGTGCATAGCCTTTGCTGTTTGGATCGGCCCTGACGCATTGTCTTCAGAACCACCACTGCACAAGGTCTCCGCATCGCCGCCCATGGCATTCTCGAAGATGATGACGAATCTCTGCATCGCATCAGAGAAGACACATCGTCGCTGCTGCGCGCATCAGGACCGGCGCATCACCCAGACTACGCGGATCAACACTGGCGCATTGTTTCGGCTGCAGCCCACATCTTCGACTTCGACGCAGCCAAGATCAAGGTACTTTTGTTCAGAGGGCCTCACTGGGTTCCTGTATCTGGCCCATGCTCCATCGTGGTCTGCCTGAACCACTGACTTTGTGCCGGTCCTGCGTGACCAGAAATCCCAAGTAAGCGCTTATTGCTTCTAAGCGCTATTTTACGGTTTAGTCTTTAAAAATTCATATCTCAAGTTCTACTAATTGGTTTTCTGTCATTTTGATCGAGTTTTTTTTATTAAATTACATTAAATTCTTCTAACATGGTATGGAATCTATTTGTGTGGTATTTTCACTGTTTTACTGTTTGCAGTGTTGCACAACTACTTTACACATTGCCTCTAAAGTTAAGCCTGAATGTTCTCTGCCAAGCTACCAGAGGGTGAACACAGGTTAATTTCGGGTTTGCGCGCCTCTTACCATGACCAGGATTATGGTTGCTGATTAACTATGGCTCATATCCCAGTCAACCTACAACCCAATTTCTAACATTGTTGGCAGCGGTAAGATAGCACTTGTGTTTGTGCAGTGTCATACAGTAACTTGGCTTAAACTACCCATCCACGTCCAAGACCAATTTGAATTTTAAATTCTCCCTATTTGGATTTTTTGTCTCCAAAATCACGTCTGTGGCTGCTGGTTCTACAACCAGAAACATGGAATTTGAGCTGGCCAATCTGGAAAACTATACAGTGCCCCAGCTCAAAGACATTTGCAAAGAGATTGGGCTTTCTGCAAGAGGGCCACCAAGAAGGTAAAATTACAAAAGGTGGTGAGGGCCTGGGCAGAAGCATGCTCTGAGGAGGAGAACCACACAATGGAGGGTAATGAACTGGGGGAGCCTGAGGATGGCTCTTCTGAGGAACCACCGGTAGTGGCTGAGGGTGAAAACCCTGAATTTGAGCCTCCTGTCAGAGCAAGGAGCAATGTCTCTTCCCACAGCCTATCAACAGAGGAACTGAGGGAGAGGAGGGAGGAGAGAGCATTCAAACTGCAGCTGTCCAAATTAACAATGGAGGAGATGAACCTGGCCATGGAGGAGAAAAAGGCTTTAAGGGCTTTGGAGGCAGAGATGGCTGTAGCAGCGAGATCCTTAGCAGAGAAGAAAATCTCACTGGCTCATGACTTGAGTCAAAAAGAGCTGGACATTAAGGCCAGGCAGGCAGATTCCAGCAGTAATGGTGTCAGCATACCAACAGTATTTGAAGGAGACAAATGGGTACACAGTCCCAAGGATTTGGTGCCCAGTTATGTCTTGGGTGATGACATTGATAAGTGGTTGTCTGCTAATGAAGTTGCACTGAAGGTTCACAGGGTTCCTGAGAAGCACTTGGAGGTGGTCTGTGGAAACACAGGCCTAGTGTGGGGAGGGACACACTTCTCACACTAGAGGTTGCGAACAGAACCAAGTATACCCCTATGAAAGCCATTTTAATTGCCAAATTTGGGCTGACCCCTGAGAAGTATCGCCAGAGATTCAGGGACAGCCAGAAGCTCCTGCACCAATCCTGTGTAGCATTTGTGAACTACTCCAGCAAGACACTGAGTGGTTGGGTGCGGGGCAGCAAGGTTAATGATTATGTTGGGTTCTACAATTTAATCATGAGTGAGCACCTGCTCAGTAACTGTTTTACAGATTTGTGCCACCACCTATTTGACAGTAAGCTGACTGATCCCAGGAAACTTTCCGAGGAGGTGGACCTCTGGGCTAGCACCAGATTGTCCAAAAAGGTAACTGGGGGTACTCTCACACAGGTGGTCAGGGTTCCCAACAGAAGAAAGAGGGGGGACTTCAAAGTAAGGAGTTCTCAATAGGCCCCCAAAATAATTCCCAAGGGGGTAGTGGTGACCAGTCCAAGTCTGATCCTAAGAAGAAGAGGGTTCTTTGATCATAAGACAGGGAGATTTTTACCCCCAATGTACTGAGTGCTACAAGTATGGGCACTCCAAGGGCGACTCCAAATGTCCCAAGAGGACACAGCCCCCCCACTGGTGGGCAGACACCTGGGTTGGAGAGTATAGTGCTCAGGGAGGGGGCAGTTCCAATTAGCTTCAGGGGACTGACAGAGGTGACCATAATTTCCCTGGGGGATAAAGAGATGGTGCCTAAAGCACACATGGCTGCAAATACTTCAAAGTATAGGCAGCGGGTCACCATTAATGGACAATGGATGGAGGCTCTGCTGGACGGAGGAGCCAAAGTGACTACTGTGAAGGGTCAGCTGGTGTCTACATAGCTGGTCGTACCGAACATATTCCACCCAGCCGTAGTTGCCGACAATCGAGAGAGCCATCTACTGGTGGCTCTGGTTCTTTGAGTAGGGGGGTCTTAGGATCTCTGAAAGATGCTGTGAGCCCTGCCATGCCTGTTGATGGTATGCTAGGCAATAACCTGGAGCACACTGCCTGGAGGGAGGTAAAGCTCAGTTCACACCTGGAGATGATGGGATTGCCTGAGTGGGTCTGTATGACCACACGGTCCATGGCTGCATGGGACCGGAGTCAAGGGTGGCTGTAGCCTGGAACAATGGCCCATACAACTGCCAAGGAGAGTGACAAGGGGCATAGGAAACGAGCCCCTGAAGTTCCCACGGTGGAGGTTGATGGGCTCCCTGAGGAGGAGGCCCCCGAGCCAACCGGGGAGGACATTGCCGTCCTAGGAGACCTACCTGAGCTTGCTGGCTGGCAAGTTGAGGGTGGACCCACCAGGGAGGAATTCTGCCATGCATAGAAAGAGTTTCCCACTCTTGATAGCTTGAGGTGGCAGGCCTCAGCCCATGAAGCAGGTGAAGCCTCTGGGGATCACCTAATCTACTGGGAGAATGATCTCTATAGCAAGCCTAAAGCTCTTTGGTACTAGGGCAGCCCATGTGCTGTGGTCCCCCAGTGTTTCAGGACCTTCCTACTTGGTTTGGCTCATGATATCCCCCTGGCAGCCAGGCTTGTCTCCCACTTTTATTGGCCCAGAATCAAATAGCCTCAGATGGATTCTGCAGGGCCTGTCCCACCTGCCAGGCCAGTTGGAAATCAGGGATAAAGCACAAAGCTCCCCTGATCCCATTACCAGTCATTGGCATCCAGTCTGAAAGGGTAGGGATCAACATCATTGGTCCCTGTCTCGGTGGACCATGCCACCCGCTACCCAGAGGCCAGCCCTCTGAGGTCAGTGACTGCACCTGTGGTGACTAGAGCTCTGATGAGAATCTTTACCCGTGTTGGTTTCCCGAAGGAGGTAGTGTCTGACAGATGCACTAACTTCATGTCTGCATACATGAAGTCCATGTGGGATGAGTGTGGTGTAACTTACAAGTTTACCACAGTTCATCACCCCAAACCAATGGTCTTGTGGAGAGACTGAACAAGACCTTGAAGGGCATGATTTTGGGCCGGCCTGAGCCCATGAGGTGTAAGTGGGACTTTCTCTTGCCATGCCTTCTCTTTGCCTACAGGGATGTGCCACAGAAAGGTGTAGGGGTCAGCCCGTTCTGAACTACTCAATGGCCACACTTTTAGGGGACCTCTGAGCCTTGTCAGGGAGGAGTGGGAGCAAGCTCCCAGGAACTCCCCAGGATGTGTTTAGCTGCATGCTGGCCCTCGGCAAACAGGTGCATGACTTCTGCAAGAAGGCAAAAAGTAATTTCAAGGCCAGTCAGAAGGTCATGATGCTCTGATACGTCCAGAAGGCCATTCTGGTGGAGTTTCAGCCTGTCCAGAAAGTATGGGTCATGGAACCAGTAGAGCCTAAGGCTCTCCAGGACCGCTGGACCGTGCCATACTAAATAAAAGAGTAAAAGGGAGAGCCCACCTACTTGGTCGACCTCCAGAACTCCAGAGACCCCCTTAGGGTGCTCCATCACATTTGCCTAAAGCCTCACTTCAAGAGGTTTGAAGTGCATGAATATTTGGTATCCTCATAATAAAGGATGTTGGAAAATACAAGTAAAGGTGTTATTTGGCAGACAAATACCGTGTTCATCTAGCCAACATAGGACCATGTCAAATTGAAACTTGGAGAGTTCCCACGCTAGAAACATAGTGGATACCAAATATTATAGCTGTATGGGCCATTATATTTTGTATCCCCAAAAGGAACCAGATGTGAAAGCTTGTGAAATTAAATGGAAAAAAAATGTAATCTGCTATCAAATAAAAGGCAACTACAATTGGTCAATGGTTAAAGGGCAACTCATGAAAAGTAGGGGTTAAAAGATATTACAGCAATGCATGAACAGTAATTCTGGTATCCCCATAGTAAAAGATTTTGGGAAACACAAAGAAGGGTGCTATTTGGCAAAAAATAATGTGTTAACCCAGTCAACAATAGGACCATGTCAAATTGTATTCAGTCGAATTCTAACCCTAGAAACATAGAGGAATTATTATAAAACGGTATGAGCCACTATGTTTGGTATCCCGGAAAGGAACTGGATGCGAACGCTTGAGGAATTATATAAAAAACGTGAAAACATACTTTAATCTGTTAACAAATGGAAGGCAACTTCAATTGGTCAATAGCTAAAAGGTAACCCCTAAAACGTATAGGATACAATATAATACAGCAATGCGTCAGCTGTAATATTTCATAAAATCATAGTAAAAGAGGTTGTAAAACAAAAGGAAGGGTGCTAGATGGCAGAAACATAGTGTGTTCACCCAGCTAACATAAGACCATGTCAAATTGTATCCTGGTAGGTTATAACTCTAGAAACATAGGGAATACCAAATATTATAGGCTATATGAGCCAAAACATTTGGTATCCCTTATACTAACTGGATGTGAAAGCTTGTCTAATGATATCAGAAGTGCTAAAAGATACTGCAAATGGTTGTCACATAAAAGGCAATTTCAACTCGTCAATTGTTAAAAGGTAAACCTTGAAAAGTCGGGGATACAAGGTATTACAGCAATACATGAGCCATAATATTTGGTATTCCCATTAGGAGACTGGGGAAAACCCAAGGGAGGGTGCAGTTTTGTAGAAAAATACTGTATTCACCCTGCCAACAGAAGAACCTGTCAGATTGTATCCGGGTAAGTTTCAACCCAAGATACAAAGGGGATAACAAATATTATAGCTAGCATTGGCCATTATATTTGGTATCCAATAAAGTAACCGGATGTGAAAGTTTATGGAATGATAAAAAAATGCAAAAAGATATTTTTGCCTGCTATAAAATAAAAGGCAACTTTAATTGGCCATGGCTAAAGGGTAACTCATGAAAAGTAAGGGGCATGAGATATTACATCAATGCATGAGCCATAACATTTGGTATCCCCATAGTTATAGAAGTTGTACACCACAAAGAAGGGTGCTATTTGGCAGAAACATACTGGGTTCACCCAACCAACATAAGACTTTGTCAAATTGAATCTAGGTAAGTTCTAACCCTAGAAACATAGGGGACACCAAATATTTTAGCCCGTATGTGCCATTATATTTGGTATCCCCAAAACAAACCGGATGTGAAAGCTTGTGTAATGAAATCGAAAACGCAAAAAGATACTGTAATCTGCTATCAAATAAAAGTCAACTACAATTGGTCAATGACTAAAGGGCATCCAAAGAAAAGTTGGGAATACAAGATATTACAGCACTGCATGAGCCATAATATTTTGTATCCCCATAGGAAAAGATTTCAGAAAACCCAGTCAACATAAGCCAACATAAGACTAATTTGTGTCCTGTCAAGTTCTAACGCTAGAAACATAGGGGATACCAAATATTATAAGCCCATATGGGCCATTATATTCGGTATCCTGAAAAATGCTTAAGGAATGATATAAAAATATACTTTAGTGCGCTATCGAATGAAATCCAACTTCAATTGGTCAATGGCTAAATTAACCCTTGAAAAGTAGGGGATACAAGATATTACCGCAATGCTTGAGCAGTAATATTTTGTATCGCCAAAATAAAGGATGTGGGAAAATACAAGGTAAGGTGCTGTTTGACAGTAAAATACTCTGTTTACCCATCCAACATAAAATCATGTCAAATTGAATACTGGTAACTACTGACTGTAGAAACAAACAGAATACCTAGGTGTATATTCACAAGAACGTGCGATAACTACCGTAAGATTAGCGTAACGCAACTTTCAATATCGCAGCCTATCGCGGGAAAATAACCCTGTGTCAACGTGGAATTCACAACAAGGCGGTAGCAAGCGATAGTCTGCCTAAACCGCGGACAATATCCGCGATACAACCACCACGATGGAGATAAAAACACAAACCACAACACCAAAAAACACGCGATGGGCCAAAACGCGATGAGGAAAGCAGCGACAAGCAGCGCCAGGCCTGCAACACACACCTGTCAGGCGTCAAAAATCACCATAAAAGTAGAAAAAACACCCACACACAAACTGACCAACACCCAAGCACCATGGAGGCAGCCGGAGCAGGCGCAGAAGACGAGCGAACCCCACAAGCACCCCGGACGACCAGCCTGGGACATCGGGGACAGGGAAGGGCAAGGACAGGAAGACGAGGAAGACCAAGTTCAGTCCGCAGGCGAACAGGATCATAGTCACGGAGGTGATGGAACACCATCAACAACTCTTCGTCACCTCCAACGTGTCATTGGGCACCAAAAATGGAATATGGCGGGACATCGTCGACAAGGTGAATGCCGTCGGAGAGCACAAGCGGACAATGGACGAGGTCAAGAGGCGATGGAATGACATCAAGCGGAAGACAAAGGAGAAACTCACCGCCAACCAGAAGGCAGCAACACAGACCGGAGGTGGGGGCTCAGCGCCACAGCTGGAGCTGGATGACATGGAGCAGCTGGTGTCGACAGTCATCAGTGTGGAGACTGTGGCTGGAGTCGGGGGACTGGACAATGCTCGACAGGACACAACACAACCGCAACAGGGTGAGTGACCACCAGGTACTGGGGGGACGGGGGAGATGGCCACAATGGCACACATGCATAATCAAGCAGAGCACAGTGCACACCCACAATGACTCTGGATCATGGTCCTGATCTACACACTGTCACAATGTACAATGCCATGCTGTCTGAATGTGAACCTGTACCATGCGGCTACTTACATGTGGACACATTGTAATACACCATCTCCCCTTCACATTGCAGGGCCATCTCCAACACCTCCTGCAGAGCAGTCCCAGCCACTCTTCACTGATGACGAGGAGGACAACACCAGCATCGACACCCAAACCATCTAAGACATCATTGACCTCATCCGCCACTCACCTCCAGGATCAGGGCAGCCCAGCCACATCGATGAGACCCCACCCACCACCCAAACCACCCAGCAGGAGGCACCCACAGCCCCGGCACTCTCCCAAGACCCCCAGGAACAACACATGGCCTTCCAACGCCGTGTGCTGGAGGGCCAGAGGGAGACGGCTGAGGAGGTGCGGGTGGGGTTCGAGCTCATGGCTACCAAACTGGACGCCATCCATGGGTATCTACGTCCGCCCCATGGTCTCCAACCAGCCCTGACTGACATCGCTGGAGTCATGACGTAGAGAGAAGAACACCTGTCCGCTCAGAGTGTCTCCAGCGATGGCAGCCGTGAGCTGGCACACATGCGGAGGCTCATGGAGGACATGGTGCGGATGGAGGCGGAAAGGATGGCAGCCACCGCTGCACACCATTGAAATGTAGCAGGGATCTACCAGGCCCTGCAGTACTTCATCATGGTATTGCTGCCACAATGCGTGTCGCTGATGAATGCGGCTGCCCCCACACCATCCACATCTCCGCCCCCTGGTGTGTCAGTGCCTCCCAGTGTGGCAGGCGTATCCACTCAGGCCCCTGATGTGTCACTGCCACACAGTGCGTCAGACAATCCTCCTCCGGCCCCTGATGTGTCGGTGGCACACAGTGCCGCAGCCGGTACTGCAACACCCACAGGTGGGGCAGAGCACACATCCGGGGACGAGGATGTGGATGGGATTGAGATCAGAAGGAGGCACTAGCATTCATTTCCGCCACCTTGCCTGTTTCTGCTTGGTGCCGCACATGGCCTCAAGACCTACCACTGACCCCCGATACACTCCGATGCACTCACCTTGGACAGCGACATGGACTGCCACATCCTGTTTGACGACCAATGGCACGGCGGATAGACTGCGGACTGTACCCTTCCTCTTTCGCAGTACAGGTCATCCCCGGATGGACACTGGCTGGCCCTCCATGGGCCCATATTGTGTAGTGTGCTCGGCATTGCCCTGTACCGCTCCAGCTGCATGACTGCACTGGATGTGCAAATAAACATCCAGTGACGCACTGCTGTGTAATGTCTTACGTCATTCATGTATGGATGTGTGGATGAATGTGGGGACAGTGCCTTCCCTTGCGTCAATGATGTTCATCCTGTGGGATGCCAGTCAGAGGGTGCGACATTGCATTTTGTGTACCGGGTCCCGTGAACACTACAACAGGGACACACTCATCAGTCACTTCCTTGTCCGGACATGGACTCAATCACGCCCAGAGCCCACGAGTCATTGTTGCAAGCCCTGCGCTGGTCCGGCGTATGGCAGGCCAGACCACTCCGCTAACGCCCCGAGGGGCGGCCCTCATTGCTACCCATCGCAGCCGTACTCGCTGGTGGTGTGCAGGTCACTGGTCTAGTTGTCAGCATGTCACAGCCACTCCCTGAGGGCAGGTTTTCACACACACCACACCCATCCAGCACAGGCGTCACAGGCTATGTGACTCCGCCAACATAAGGGGCCGACGACGTCACATTCCCCTCTTCCGGTGGTGACTGGATGACGGACGCTCCACGGTTTTCACTCATATAGGGCCCATGAGTTTTTGCGCACAGGGTTAGTGGCACACGGGGCCTTGTGAACGGCACGGGCCTACCACCACGTGGCGCAGACTGGGGTTGCACAGGGTTAGTGGCACCCGGGGCCTTGTGGACGGCACAGGCACCCCGCCACGGGACGGTGACTTTGGGTGCACTGAGTCAGTGGCACCTTAAGCTGCTGAGCGGGTGTGCAGCCTGCGATGATGCCCCGTCACGGCGGTCCGGACAGCTCAGGTTTTGTGTGCCCTGCTGGACCGCAGTGTAGGCCAGAGCCAGCGGGCAGCGTGGGCCTACCGCCACGTGGCGTCGCTTCTGGGATCCCAGAGTTGGTGGCACCCATTGGGCTGAGCATGTGTGCAGCCTGCGATGGTGCCGGGTGCACTGGTATGTCCTATGCCATGGAGTAATCAAGACCCAGCACCAAATGTGAGACCTGGTGGCCTGCGGAGCGTGGCTGCATGATGTGGAGGGTGCCATGTCCGCGGGCCCCGGGCTTGTGGCTTGCAGCAGCACCTGGTGGGACCTCCTGTCTACGCACCGGTGGCGGAAGGTGAGCATTGAGGCCTGGGTGTGCATGGGCGGGCATGCTCCGATGGGCGGCGGGAGGGGTTGGGGTGCCTCTGCCTGGGTGTGCATGGGTGGGCAGGCGATGTTGTCTTGTGCAAGTGTGTGTACTGTGCCAGTCATGTATCTGAACTCTGTTTCAGCTGACGGCTCTGACTCAGATGTGTGACCTGGTGTCCTGCTATGCATACTGGCATGTGGTTGGAGACACACCGGTGGCAGCAGGTGAGCAGTGTGGCCTGGGTGCGCAGGGGTGGCACTCTCTCTCTCCTCTCTTCCCTCTCTCTCCTCTTCTCTGTCTCTCTCTCTCTCCCTCTCTTCCTCTCTCTCTCTCTCCCTCTCTTCCTCTCTCTCTCCTCTTCTCTCTCTCTCTCTCTCCCTCTCTTCCTCTCTCTCTCCCTCTCTTCCTCTCTCTCTCCTCTTCTCTCTCTCTCTCTCTCCATCTCTTCCTCTCTCTCTCCCTCCCTCTCTTCCCCTCTCTCTCTCTCCTTCGCTCTCTCTCTGTCCTCTGATGTGCACAGGACACACCTTCTCATCATGTTTTTTGTCTTACAGGCTGTGACCTACGTATTGTCCCGAGGGGAGCAGCCATGTGTCTTCATTTCATTTCGGTGTTCATTTTAATAAAGTTTCATTTGTTGCTTCGAAAGTGAATGTGTGCTGCTCATTTGTGTGACGACACATGCATGTCACCAGTTGTGATTGTGCGACATCAAGCGGAATATTTTGTACATGTTTATGTGTGGCTGATGTGGCATGTCTTTGGTCGGGGGGTGCCAGGGAGGGGTGGTCCTGGGTGTGGTGGCGGTGGGTGTTGTGGCCCTCTTGGGTGTCCGGGCCGCATGATGGGTGGCTCCATGGCATCTGTTGCCCTTCCGATGTAGCCCTGGGCTGTGCTCCCTTTTGGTTTGCAGGCTGCCGTCCGACTTTACACCAGGTCAGAGCAGGTGTAGATTTCCTGGTGCTAACGCGCCTTATCGCCTGTTTTGTGTTTTTATCGCCGATGTGGCTGGTTGTTGAGAATGTTGAGGTGTGCTGTTGTCTCGGCTTTCGGCACGGGAACGCCTACTCTGCATCTCATTAGCGATATTTGCGGGGGTCCTCTGTGGCGATGTTTTTTGCGGCTGCTATCGCAGGTAAACTGGTGCTGTGGGCTGTTAACACCGGCTTGTGAATGGGGAGGTAAATTTATCACGACTTTGGCTGCGATAAAGTGCCGTTAATTCGGCGATGGCTCCTTTTGAATTTGCCCCCAAATGTTATAGCCCAAATGGGCCCTTATACTTGGTACATCCAGCAGGAAAAAGATTTGAAAGCTTGTAGAATTATATAACAAAGATTGAACTATATACCGTAATCTATCAAATACAAAAGTCACTTCTAATGATCAATAGCTAAAAGGAAACCATTGAAAAGGAAGGTATAGCAGATATTGTCACATGGCCCATAGGGACATTGTCGTTTTTCACTAAGTTAGCAAGAGCACGTTGCAGCTTTCCTGATGCTTTTGTGCACATTACTACACGTCTTTATTTTTGCAATACTTTCAATGATTGCTTTCACATGAGAACTCATCGCTGTGTTCACTGCATGTTCCTGGGATGTTGACTGAACATTATGTGCAAGGTCGAACAACAATGCCCCTTGTTATTTTGTTCTGGCCAGACCTTAGCCCTTAGACAAAACATACCAATGCAGCTGTTGTTTGGACAGCATACTTGGGTTTTTAGTGGGGTACACGAATAGGTGACACACACTTGTAGAGGGACCTTTTCAGCGAGAAGAGCGAGACATCACCTATGATTTAGATCTACCATCTATAGGCTGAGGTATGGGGTCTGCTGACAAAGCCCAGAGATCTTCTATTATATAATAATACTTCTTCTTAACAAGGGGAGGGAGGTTAGGCACTATAGTCCTTTCTCCATTGTCTTTCTATGATGACATCTCCCTCCATGATACATGGACTAGCTGCTATGCTGACAATATTTGTACTATGCATTTTCCTGCTTGTGGTGGCACGTATACTGCATGTTAGGGCACGTTAGTTAAAATAAATATTCTAAACTCTTTCGTGTCTCTGTCAGATCTTATTGTGGACAAGTACAAGAGAGTGAGCGAAAAGGTGTATCTTATTACCGCGATTCCTGAGAGATCTGAGAGTGTTGTGTTCTGGGGTGTCTAATCATTTATTTCTCTGTGAGTGAGTAGGAGAGCAAGTGAGACACTATAGCTAGTCGGTCCTGGGTTCATGGGTACTAAGGTGGTAGGAAGAACCAGTCCCTTTACACTAAGGTCACATAATCCTGCGCATAGTTCTGTGTTTGTGCAGAATCCCTGCAACATGGTGCCCAACGTTTGGTCTGGTACTTATTCACGAAACCCTTGAGTAGCGCTTGTGCTTGTCCACAATTCCCACACACTGGTTTCCGGAGACGTCCATGTTGTGAGGGCTTGGCCTCTTATATTGCTGTTTTATAGGTTTTTCAAGCTTGGAATTTAAAAGGTTTTGTTTCTCTTGCTGACCTGGTTTTGCACTACCGTTCTACTGGTTTATCCTTTTTCGTTGGTATTATGGCGGTCGCTATTGTGGCTCATAACCGCGCTGCAGTCACAGCCCATTTGACTCAACATGGAGTCCCTAAGGCGGGGGCTGATTTCATTTTCATAGTTGAGTCGGATGCAGCTTACCGCTTCGAAGTTTTCTATTCTTGGGATACATTTCCAGCAGTGGATGGGAATGATAATTTGTTTCATGACTATACAGCGGCTGCGGTTCCGCAGTATTATCATCCTTATCGATTACTTGAAGTTCCGTTGACAGCCTGGGAGCATACCATTTGGTTTAATGGCGCCCTTCCTCACCCTGTTTCTGTGGTCCATTTAGGCCCCTTATCAGTCGATGAGGCCATGTGCCCTGTTTTGGCTGGTTTTACACCGCATCCAAATTATCTTAATGTTACACTCGCAGAGCTGCGTAAATTACATACAACCCTAATTTATATACATAGTAGTGTCATACAATTTATGTCATGTAATATTCAAGTGGCTCCGGCTGGAGCCGCTCCACAACTACCTGGACATGGTTGTGGTCTTGTCATAAGTCCCATCATGATTAATTCAGTGATGGGCAAGTGTCCTCAGAATAGGGATGATTTCCCTTACTGTCTGGCTGAGAAATTTGAGCAACTCGAGGCTGTTTTTTCGTATACTACTCCTGTTGAGAAACACAGAATCCTTACGATGAGTTTACCGAGTGGTATTGTTCCCACTTTAGCTGATTGCACCACCTGGGAGATGGTGTTTGCTGCCGTGTATACACTGTGCTTTGGCACCCCCTCTATGAGCATTCTTCTGAGCGTTCTAAAGAAGGTGCAGGATGAACACAGGGATGGTCCAGCCCTGGAGTTTGCGATGAGATTAGTGGGCATGTTCCCTATTGTCTCCGATATGATTCTGACAAATGTCAAAGGTAAGACAGTTAGCTTGCAAGTGCATCAATGCCTCTTGGCGGTGGAGGACGTTGATCGGCAGCGGCAGTTACCTATTATTATTGCGGATGTGTATACATCATTAGGTCGCAATAGTTTGAGACTAAAACCATATACTCAGGTACAAAATAAGCCTCCTCCGGCAGGAAAAGGAGGGTCGTCCGGTCTTTCCTAAAAAGACTTTGAAAAAAAGACAGCGGCAGCAACAACAGAAGCCTGGTTCTCGTGCTGGTTCGCCACCACCGGACGCTTCTGACCGTAAATATGATTTGCGTGACCGCTCTAAAATAAAAACCCCCAAGAGGTTTCAGGTTCCTGATCCTCGTTCTCCTTGTTCCTTTCAGGAATCGTCGGATCAAAAGTTCGCCAAGGGAGGATGACAGGATCGCAGAGAAGGCGAGTCTGCGCAACCACAGCGTGACCCACAGTGCCAGTTTGATGTAAAAGCCAAACAGGAGGGACCACCTCAATATCGTGCCCCGCTTCAGAAGAAAAAAGTTGCTGCTTTGTCTGCAAAGTATGCCTCAGATGGTGAGAACCCTGCTCCTAGATTGGAGATGGGCGGTAACTCTCCTCGACAGTGCGGTAGAAGTTACCATAGTGTGGGAGGCACTCTACCAGTGGCTGGAGGCGAAACCAACTGACACTTTCATTACAGTGGAAACAGCTGATACACGAGTTGCACCCCCGGATAGGCTTTATGAGATAAGCCTCCAAATTGAAGGTGATATTCAACGCACAATCAAGGTGGTCTTTTGGGACAACCTTACTTCTTCCTATGATATTATGATGGCGGAGGTTGATCGGACTCCCCCATTTGTTCTGGCTTCTTCTAAGGGGGAGGATGTTATTCTCCCGAGTTTTTTGCATTATTTTTCAGAGGAGGCTAAACAAGCTTACGCGTCGGAGTGGGCGTTAGCCCTTGCTCCTGCGGTCTATCGAAATCAAGTGGGTTGGGATAGGGATTCGCCGGCACATGCAATTCCTTTGCGATCAATGCCACAACCCCAACCACAAAATCCATTTAAGCGAGACGCGAAGGCGTCAATAAGTGAAATCTTGGACCAATTGGAATATCAGGGTGTAATTGAGCCCTGTGTTTCTTCAATGAATAATCCTCTTATTCCGATATTGAAACCGGACGGTTCATATCGTGTTGTTTTGGATTACCGTCATTTGAAGTCATGTTCGTACCTTTGCGGTACATAACACCCACAACTCTGCGTTAGTCAATACCATTGTTCGTAAAAAATATAAAACGATTCTTAATATCTCCAATGGTTTTTATAGTCACAATTTGCCCATTGATAGCTGTGACTTGACAGCCTTCAGCACCCTCAGCAATCATCAAAGGTATATGCCCTTGCCCATGGGATATAGAAATAGTCCTGGCACTTTTGCGGCACGCATAGTGTCTGTTTTACATGAAATTGACCATGATGCCTTCTCATACGTCGATGACATTTATTTGACGGATGATTAATTGATACCGCATCTTGTGCGTGTGGACAGCATCATAATGTCTTTTGCAGACTTGGGATACAAATTCAACTTTGCCAAGTCGCATATTGCCTATTTGGCAGTTCTTTTTCTGGGTTACGAACTCACCAACGAAGGTAGGGGGTTGGCCCCCCACTTTCTGGAGAAATGTGCTCAATTGCAACCTCCCTCTACTCTTAAAAAATTGCAATATTTGCTGGATTTTTTTAGTTTCAGTAGGACATACATCCCTGATTATGCCCAGCGTATCAAACCACTTTATTCTTTGATACAACCTTCTTTTTCGGCTTCTTGTTGGCTTCCGGAACATACCGCAATTCTTCGGTCTCTGCAGTCTGACCTGCTGGTGACCAACTTCTTGTTAACACGAGACAATTCTACAAATTTGGTCAAACGGATTGTACCAGGCGCGTTGGGTTTTACTTACTTGACGTCCAATGAGGGAGACATGGTCCCCATTGCATATAAATCGCATTTGTACACTTCGGCAGAGATGCCTTTCTCTTCTACGGAAAAACTTTTGACAGCTGTCCAGATGGCGATTCCTAAGGAATGCTCTCTGGCACAGGGAAAACGCATCTTCATGGTCTAGCCTGTACCTGCCTTGTAAGCAGTTACTAAGGCTAGTGTGCCAAATTCTAAAGCCTTGCATCCACGTTGGATACAATGGGCTAGTTCTTTGACGTCGGCTGATGTCAACCTCATCTTTGACCTGTCTTTGCAGAAACAGGAGTTTTTACAATATGAACATGTTCACCCGCCTCCTCTGTCATTGCTTCCACTTGATCAATACAAATGCATTATTTACACTGATGGATCTGCGCAGCCAGCCATTGGTTCTAAACATGCTTTATACAAATAGGAAGGTGCACCAAGAAACGAGTCACTGTCCTTCAAATATATCCAAATGATGTCCTTTTATTGATCTTGATAGTAAAATACGGCAATCAGCCAACGCGTTTCGTTCCACTGAGGGAACTTCATCAGGGCTGAAAACATATATATAAAACATAACATAAGTCACAACACACCACAATAGAAAACAAATATAAACATAAAAATTGTACACACATAATATAATGACAAAAACAAACGACTCAAATTGAAAAAATACGCAAGACATATAAACCATATACCACAAATATATACAGTTAAAAATGTATACATAAAAACATGAAAACTATACAGATTAGGACTGCAATTGCAGCAGAAAATCTATTAAAAACAATTATAAACAAACATCGTAACTCACAATAGTGGGGCAAATTGTCTTATATTAATATATATTCCAATGACCAAAATTCATTAGAGTACAGATTTAACAAAGAGGGCGGGAGAAGGCCCCATCTCAATAAAGAAGAGAAGAAAGAGGAAAACAGAAACCGAGAAGACAGACTGAAATAGAAAACGAAATAAGTGACAAGAGTAAAAATTTGAAAAGATGAGAAGAGTCCAAAAGTCCAAAAGCACCAGGCATCCCACAATTAGTGGTCAAATACCAATTAAAATCCCAATAAATCACCTAAAGGCCACAGTTCTCACCTCATATAACAGTATGAAGTACAAAATATCTGCAATCGGAATAGAAATATATTCAGAAATGGAATAGTTTGGAACCAGGAAGTCCTAATAGAAAAAACTACATGTTATAAAACCATACAATGTGGTTCGTCAGATTGTGAGCAACACAGGATTTGCAAAAGTATAATTATCTGCAATAACAAACCCATATACAAAGATATTCGTGCTTCCCTAATGAGGGCACGAGGACACACAAATCTCACCTTGGTTCTAAACATGCTTATTCGGCGGCCTGCGCAATTGTGGCAGGTGAGATTGTCGACAGTGATTTAAAATCCTCCTTGGTACACACACAGTCTCTTGGTGACTGCACAGCTCAATTGGCAGAGCTACGTGCTTTGGTTTTGGCCCTTGAATTTGCTGATCCAGATGTTCCTACGCTTATAGTGTGTGATTTGTTTTACTGTGTACAATCCTTCAATGACAACTTGTTCTTCTGGACACAAAATGACTTTTGTGATTCTAAAGGTAGCACAATTAAGCATTAAACGCTTTGGGTTAAAGTGGCTGCACTTAAGGGGCGCTTGCCACTCACACATGTTATTCATACTTTGGGCCATCAACGTGTGGGAGCACATGCTGTTGGTAATTCACTGGCTGATGAGGCAGCCAAATCTGCAGTAGCCACTTGTTGGGTAGCAGCAGTCACTAGGTCCATGACTAAAATTGATGATGATATTATAGCAGCTATTGCAGCTACGAAGGTGGCAACGGAGTATCCCCAAAGTTTCCCTTCACGTTACACATACCACTTGTCGTCTGATCAAGTCCCATTTGCAACTATCCCGTCCTTTGGGGATCGGCTGATTCCCAACGAGGACCACAGACTTTCTTTGATTATTGCCGCTCATGAAGGAGTAGCTTCTGCACATGCTGGAGTGTCAGCGACAGTGTCTCTTTTACAGCAATGTTTCTGGTGGCGTGGTTTATATCAACAGACACATAAATATGTACTTTCTTGTGACATTTGTCAACAAATTAAGCCTTCTACTGTTGCACGTCCACCCCACACTCAGCTTTACCTCTCTAATCAGCCATTTGGCTGCATTTATCTTGACCACTGCGGTCCTTTGACATCAGACACTGCTTTTAAACATATTTTGGTTGCAGTGGCTTCGTGCACTAGATTCCTTTGGGTTTGGCCCCAACATAGTGCTGACGTTCGAACTGTTATTAAGGATGTGCATGCCTTTGTCGGGACATTTGCCTGTGGCACCTTCCATTCTGACCAAGATCCTGCATTTGCCTCTAAGGCTTACCAGGACGCAATGAAGTCTTTGGGGGTGCAGGTGCAATTTTCGTCTCCATACCGGCCTGAAGGCAATTAAGTTTGGAGCGAATGAACCGTGACTTAAAGCAATCTTTAACAGCTAGGTTCTTAGGTACTGCCAGGGGTTGGCTGACTCATTTGTATGGAGTCCAAAGTGCACTAAATAATCTCCCTAGAAGATCTCTGGGTGGGCGGACCCCATATGAAATGCTCCTTGGCATTAAAATATTTGTGCCAAACCTTGATGGTCTAGACGTTGTGGCGGCTGCCGCAACCTTTGACGTAGATAATCATTGTGCTATGTTACAGGATCTACAGAGAGCTCGTGATTCACAAGCGAAAGCCCAGTTACCCTCTTCTGCGGATCCAGCGGTGCTGATTCCTGTTTCTGGCTGGCTTCCTAAAGTTGGACATCTGGTCTGAGAAAAGGTGGAGAACAAAAAGAAATTTGGTCCATACTACCGTGCACCGGTCAGAGTCCTTGGTTTGAAAGGCACCCGTACTGTGATCCTGCCTCCTTTACCTGGTTGTTAGGAGAATCGTTACATTTCAATCAAACATGTCAAGCTACACCATATGGCCGATACTCAATAGTCTGCCTCTAAGGGTTCCAAGTCGAGATCTTTTATTGAATCCGATAACTTCTGTTTTTCCGGCTACTCCCCGACAATCAAAAGGGGGGATGGAAACTTCAATTGATTTGTTGCCTATTTTTCCTTCTACAGCCACATCTGCAAATATTGAGTTTGCTTCTCCTCCAGTGGAAGTCATAATTGACATTCCTGAGAGTACCATACCTGAAACATCCGATGCAGCACATCCCCCGTTGTTTCAGCTGGGGTCCAGTGGTTATTATATGGATCAAAATAGCTTTTCCTCTGACACATCTTCCTCGTCATCTTCTGTGCCGGAGACCCCTACCTGTACCAGTGTTTTCATCTCCTGGTTCAAAAAGACTTACTTGGTCCCGCCCTGGACATATATCTGGATGGTGCTTACGATGATATTCCTCTTCATGTGGATCGGCTTTGTGACTGTATTTTTCCTACTCATTATTAGCCATTATTTACCTGAATGCTCTGCTGTGAACTTTGTTGACGGATTTCTGGCCCCTCACACGTCGTCCCTTATAATGAAACGAGACCAAGCCCTAGTCAATATATCAGCGTTCCCTGTTGTTGATGGCATTGTCTGGGATAAAGTATCATAAAGTATCATACGATGTCCATGACCTGACCAACATTTTGAACATTCCATACGTCTTCCGCGTTTCCTTAGGAGATGAGGTTTTGCCCGACATACATTCAGATGACTGGGATGTTCATGGCATTCATTCATTGTTCTCTGATTTAAAATATTATGCTGCATTTGACACTGAGGATTTGTAGTTGAATTCGGCTAATTACGCAGATTTATTCTGCTATCAACATTATGCTACATCAAAGACACTATGGCCATGATTAATCTGGTAGAAACCCTCCCCTTTGATCCCCTTGACTGTCTTCTTTGTACTCTGGACGTAGAGTCCTTGTACACCAACATCCCCCAGGACGAGGGCATGGAAGTTATTGAGATGTTCCTTAACACCAGACCCCAACCCTCCCCAGTCCCTACCTCCTTTTACTTCACCTTTTGAAGATATGCCTTACCAGGAACTTTTTCCTGTTTAATGGGAATTTCTACCAACAGGTTAAAGGCACAAGTATGGGAGCAGTTTTTGCTCCAAATTTTGCCATACTTTACATGGATTTTCTTGAGACACAAAGAATATTGTCACCTCGTAACCCTTTCAGAGCCAATATTCTTGAATGGAAAGCAGCTACATTGACGATATTTTCCTTATTTGGAAAGGGCCTGACTCAGACTTGTTACATTTTAAAGATTGGTTGAACAACCATTGTAATGGCCTAACCTTTACCCTTAGTAAAAGTAAACAGGAGATTGCCTTCCTTGATCTTAAAATTATTGCACAAGAAGGAAACTTTACACCTCCCTATACCGCAAACCCACTGAGAAAAATACACTGTTGGCCTACAATAGCCATCACCCAAGGGCACTACGTGACTCCCTTCCATATTCTCAATTTCTACGCTTGCGTGCGCAATTGCTACCTCAAGGAAGACTACTTTAGGGAAGCTAAAGTCCTTACAAACAAGTTAATTAGCAGAGGTTACCCACGTAAACTAGTTAAAACTGCCATGAAACGCGCATGGTACTGCCCCAGAGAAATCCTTTGAGTCCCAAAGACAGAAACAATAGCGACAAACTCGTCTGCGTGACTACATTTTCATCTATCTCTAATTCAGTTAAAAAGAGTATTCTTAAACATTGGCCCACACTCAACGCAGGTAGTCTGAATTTGGAACGTCCATTATTTGCATTTAAGAAAAACAAAAGTATACATGACCACCTTGTTAGAGCAGCCCTTCCTAGCGGTAACAATAAGACCACACTTAGGCAAATTTGGGGTCTGCCACCGGTGCTTGGGCATTTCAAATGCAGAGGCTGTAGTGTTTGCCATCTCACGAATGACACTAAGAAGTTTGTGCATGCCAATATTGATGTCACTTTATCGCACTTTTCCAATTGTAACACCGCCAATGTTATATATGCCATCTTTTGCCCATGCAACTTAATATATGTAGGACAAACGACACAAAAAGTTAGGATCCGGATCTGCCAACATAGAAGTCGGATACGTTGTTCAACACCTAACGCACCTCTTGTCGAACATTTTGCCGCATTTAATCACACGGAGGACCAAATAAGGTGGCAAGTCATCGCAGTGATCCTCCAACCTCCGAGAATTACAAACATTACAGGCATCCTGAACAAGGAGGAGTTAAAATGGATTATACGTACGGACAGCCTCCATACAGGACTTAATCGCCTCGAAGACTGGTCTAACCTGTTGTAATCGTCCTGCAGTTAACTGTGCCTGCGTTTCTAAATTTTATTCTGTAATGTCATCTTCAACTCCCCTCGCCCAAATGTATCGCCGGTTCCTACACTTATTCCCCTCACCTTCTATTCTCCTTTATCTTTTGCTCTGCATTCAGCTCTCTTTCCTCTACTCTAACTTAATTTCCATGTATTCATTAATTTCCTTTCCTTCTCTGCTTCCATCCTTGGATTCCAACTCAGTTCCTTGGTGCTAGCTGTCATTACCTCCAGTTTCCCACATTCATCCGCCCCTATGGCCCTCCTGGTTCCCCCTCTAGTATACCCTCAACCGTAATTGTTCTCCCATACCCCCCTTCCTGTCTCCCTATTACTTGTTTTCATCTCTTTATCCTTCACCTACATGGCTGCCTTATCTTTGACACTCTTGGTCCTTTCACATTGCTTCTCTTACTCTTCCACCCCCTTCCAATATGGCCGCTTCCTTCACGCTGAGTCTCTCCACCTTTGCCCACTCATCACGTCACTTCCGTTTTCCTTTTGATGCAAGTCCCCCGTGATCCCGCTCTGCCTCACATCTATGCCGGCATTGACCGCAGCTGCACGCTGTACTCCCGGATCGTCCAGCGCGTCGTGGCTCCTTCCTACTGCCGGTAAGCCCAGGCTCATTAGCCCTCTGTCTCGTGCCTTATTGCTCTACCTCTCCCATACATCCCCTCGCTCCTCCCCGCCTGACTATCCCGTGCCCCTTTTCACAGCCATCGAGCAGGCGTACGGCTCCGACCCCTGGTTCCAGGGTCGCATTGCACAATCTTTCCTTCCCTGACCTGCCTGCCTGCACGCCGATCCTCTACCATAGCCTCCCGGCCGAGAGCACCTTCCCAGGTTGGAGACCCGTGCACCCGACGGTAAGCCCTCTCCTTCTCTCACCCTTGGTTTTCTCGGGGTTACACATTCGGCTCGCACGTGTCTTGCCTTACTCTTCCCTTATTTTCCTTCAGATCTCGCAACTTTCCCAACGTCCCGTAATTGCTTCCGGCGGACTTCTCCAGCCAGCAACTCGCTCTGGCTTTGCTCATCGCGGCTCCTTGACTTGCCGCACTCTTGGTCCAGTCCTTCTTGCTCTTATCCCTCCCTTACTTTCACCCTCCTTCACTTTCTCCCCTTTACACTCTTTATCCCTGTTCCACTGCCCCTGATCTTGTGGCCCTTTTTCTTCACTCTTTTTCTTATTCTGGTAATATGTACATTACCTCACCTCACACATCTCCACTTCCTTCTTTCACTCTCACACTTCCTTGTATTTACTCCACTGCTATTTTCCTATTTATTGATTATTATAATTTCTTTAGTATCTCTTTCTTCCTCCCTATTCCCCTCCTTTTTCACATCTCCTCTTTCATGATTTTAATTGTTTGCTCCTTCCCCCTTTCCCCCTCCCCTCCCTCTTACTTCTACAGGCAACTTCTCAGGCACCTGCTCTATCTATTAGTCCTGATGAGATCCCGATACTCTCTGCGGGATTGAAACGTCAGTCGACACAGACATCCCTAACTCTATACTACTATTTGTACTGGTTGTGGAGTATGAGATGTAACCTCTACTGTGACTTGTGTTTATTTATATTCACGTATATTGGAAAGTCACAATTTTAAGTCACTTGCCTGGGGCAAGGAAATCGACGATTTCCCTCTGCCTTGTCACGGTTGCCCACGTGTTAATATTGTCTTGTTTCATCTACACTAGCATTAAATACCTATCTTGTAATTTAAACATTTGTTTATTCCAATTTTTATCATGAAATTGTGAAATTTTAAGTTTACATTCTTTTTGTGTGGGACCTTTTGTTCTGTTAAACATCAACATTATGGCCATCATTTTTTACACATGCCTAAAACTCAAAGACCCTTTTTTAATTTTACCCAATGGGAGCATTGTCCTACACCATTACAGGGCAGTTCGAAGACCCAACAAAGTGCATTTCTGTACTTTTCTGGTTACAATTTGTCTGACCCACAGTCCTATTTTTATAAATTGAAGATGCCTCCACAGTCTAAATTTATGTTAACGCACACTAAATTGGTTTACTCCATGTCCTTCAGGATTGGTTTGTCCGTGAAGGTTTATGAGTATTGGAAGGACACAATTGATTTAAACACCATTTGGGGTACAAGAGATTGGCAAGTGCAAAGCACTGAGGCTTTGCATCGTGCATGTCTGATACCATCTCAGATCTTATTTTTAAATGACACGGTACAACAGACTACTTGTTTTGGTTTAGCCACGGCCAAAAATCTAAATATTCCCTCCATTCCAGTATTGGCTCCTTATATTATGTGGCAAGCACACACTAACAACACAATTGAAGACTTAGCTGTCTTATTTCAAAATGGCACACTTAACTCTTCCAATATTGACCCCTTGGGATGGTTAGTGCGGCCGACAACATCCAATGCATGCCAATTATGATTTTTGAATTCTACAAAAGGTTTAGCGTAAAGTAGACCTGATCCACGTTTTCCACATTCGCATACAGTCACCACGTATTCAGTGGGTAAATTATGTCAGCAATGGTTGGAACATTCAACATTGTCATCTGTGAAACAACACCTTTCTCATTTGTCAGGTGACATCGATTTGGCTGATTTTCTTTTAGGTTCAAAATCCCCTCGTACAAAACGTTTTATTTATTCAGCTTATAATGAATTTTGGAAACTGTCGCAGATGGAGGCTGCAGTGCGTCTGCGCCAAATTAACCAAGCTAATTTAGAAAAAGTTCTTGCAGTTGTTGATAATAGCATTAATACACTGTCTTCCCGTATATATACTTTAGATAATATTTTATCTTCTGTCATTGACATTGTTCAACATGAAGTGTCTGTTTTGTATCATGGTCAAAATCAGTTGCGTTCTGTAATGCAGTTTGCTTGGACGCTGCAAACACTCAAAAATGGAAAAGTCCCATGGGATTATTTGAATGCTTCTGCATTGTTTTTGCCATTTAATTTA
The DNA here is from genome assembly GCA_963921515.1 of Calotriton arnoldi. Lineage (NCBI taxonomy): Eukaryota > Metazoa > Chordata > Amphibia > Caudata > Salamandridae > Calotriton > Calotriton arnoldi. The sequence goes on along the minus strand of CAWUFW010008376.1, from coordinate 767,718 downwards.
ACTGATAAACATAAATTGATGTCCATGAAAGATGCTACATATACATTGTTACATATTGAACCATTAGAACAGTTACCGTTTTCGGTGGCCGAGACTGATTCAGCTGTGTGGTTAATACATGGGGTTATTTCACTGCCTATCTCCCTTTTTCAGTTCACAGCTTGCATGAAACACTACCCGATTGGTAGATATCAACCCCTTGGCAATAATTATATTCATGAATTATGGTTGTTACCTTTCACCTATAGATGTCAGCACGCGGATAAGGAAGTTTTCCTTACAGGGGAGGACTGTGAATCCACAGTAGGACATTAACTAGTCTGTAAACAAGTTAAGCTTCACGGGGCCTGTAACGTTTCAGCCCCTACTCTGGCTTGTTTTTTAAGAGGTACCCCTGTCCCGGCCATTATTCCCGTATTACCTTTGCTTTCTAACGGTAGTTATCTTATTTTGAATAACCACGACTGCTGCGACTTGAGAGTTGGCATCCCGTATATAGTAACAGTTTCCCAACGGGTTACATGTTGCAGCAATGTCCTATTTCCAGACCTGCATAAGATTGTAGATAGTTCGCTTTGGCCTTCCATTCCGACTTTGAAAACAGATTTCAATAAACTAAGCAGACTCAAAATGCTATTGTTTCAACAAGAAGTGGCTCTCACATCAGCTCGAGAGACCTTCGAATTGCAGGTGGAGAGAACCGCAAATGAGATACACTCGCTGCTAAACACAAATATCCCACTCCATTTTGGAGAATTAATACACCAAACATTTAATGCGTCTGATACGGAGGGCCTTGCTCACTTTTTTAAACTTGTGGGATCTGGCCTTGTTTCTTCCTTTCCGACTATTTTTGGAGTAATTCTGGCCTTTATTCATTCTATTTTTTCCAATGCCTTCGGAGGGTTTCCCTTGGTGCTCCTGTTGGTTTACGGCGTGCTGGTTCTCCTATTATTGCTTCACAATGGATGCTCGATCTGTGAAGCTGCCAGACCCGGTCCAGTTGCACCTGTACCGTGATTGGATGCAGCAACTCTTTGGTTCTATGCCAGTGGAGTCTCTTGCCATCGACTACTGGCTGACCTTCCGTTATGCCTACTTCACCTGCGTGCAACCTGTGTTTCACTGCCTCCGGTGCCCTTTTCAATGGGCCATGGATGTCTGCCTGTCCAATACCACACACGCTGCCCTGATATACGATCTGTTAATGGGACAGTTGAAGGCCCATTTCCGGGTATGTGCCGTGGGTAGGCATTTGGTATGCAACCCTCTACTTGGACTGATGGCAGACTTGAGTACCTGTGCTCTTGCGCAGCGCCTCATAGACCGCAGTTTCATCGAGGTTAACGCAGGTTGCCCTGAGATGCTCCTAACAGCTTCTGGATATGATGAGCATGTGTGCTCGTTCGACCTTCTCAACTGGATGGCATACCTTTTTACAATGGAAGGGACAGACAACATTCTGGAATACATGGCATTCCGCTTTTCCCGCTATATTTTTGTCTCTGACGACTAACGATAAATGAATAGCATTTTTGAGCACCCAATTGGCAAAAATGTTTGGGAAAAATTATACCCTTGCAATACGTAAATATTTTTTTTTGGGCTTCAAAATTACACCAATTAGATTACGCCTAAGATGCTTTGCCTCTGCTTACCTCTGATTTTTGTTTTCACATAGGGCTAACGCCCTGGCCAAGGGAAGGGTGTCACGTGGCCCATAGGGACATTGTCATTTTTCACTAAGTTAGCATGAGCACGTTGCAGCTTGCCTGATGCTTTTGCGCAAGTTACTACTCTTCTTTATTTTTGCAATCCTTTCAATGATTACTTTCACATGAGAACTCATCGCTGTGTTCACTCTCTTCATGTTCCTGGGATGTTGACTGAACATTATGTGCAAGGTCGAACAACAATGCCCCTTGTTATTTTGTTCTGGCCAGATCTTAGCCCTTAGACAAACAATACCGATGCAGCTGGTGTTTGGACAGCATACTTGGGTTTTTAGTGGGGTACACGAATAGTGACACACACTTTGAGAGGGACCTTTCCAGGGAGAAGAGCGAGCCAGCACCTATGATGTAGATCTACCATCTATAGGCTGAGGTATGGGGTCTGCTGACAAAGCCCAGCGATCTTCTATTATATAATAATACTTCTTCTTAGCAAGGGGAGGGAGGTTAGGCACTATAGTCCTTTCTCCATTGTCTTTCTATGATGACATCTCCCTTCATGATATATGGACTAGCTACTGTGCTGACAATATTTGTACTATGCATTTTCCTGCTTGTGGTGGTACGTATACTGCATGCTAGGGCACGTTAGTTAAAATAAATATTTTAAACTATTTCATGTCTCTGTCAGATCTTATTGAGGACAAGTACAAGAGAGTGAGCGAAAAGGTGTATCTTGTTACCGTGATTCCTGAAAGATCTGAGAGTGAGTAGGAGAGCAAGTGAGACACTATAGCTAGTCGGTCCTAGGTTCGTGGGTACTAAGGTTGTAGGAAGACCCAGTCCCAATACACTAAGGTCCAATAATCCTTCACATAGTTCTGTTTGTGCAGAATCCCTGCAACAATATTACAGCATTGCATGAGTCATAATATCTGGAATCCCCGTAATAATTTTTTTTGTAAAACTCAAGGAATGGTGCTGTTTGGCACAAAAATACTGTGTTCACCAGCCCACACAAGACTATGCCAAATTGTATCCACGTTACCGCCTTCACTCTCTGGGTCTCCTGCTGCACGCCCGCATTTCCTGGACTACAGTATCCAGCATCTCCAGCGCGAGGACGCGCTACAAAAATGGGACGCCGGCCCGCGGCGCCTGGTAGCCGCCTTCACTCTCTGGGTCTCCAGCTGCACGCCCGCATTTCCTGGTCTACAGTATCCAGCATCTCCAGCTTGAGGACGCGCTACAAAAAAGGGACGCTGGCCCATGGCACGGGACGCGCACGGGGACGCGCCCGGGCCACGCCCGTCCGAGCCTGGAGGAGACTGGGCTGGGCCACATCTCTAACGCCTCAAACCGGATCCAGGAAATAAGGTACCCGTCACCTCCCTGTATTTGCCCTTTCATCTCATACTGATAGTCTATCAACATGGGGAGAAAGAAGGCTCCAGCGGAGAAAACGTGGGGTGAACAAGTGGCCACACTTGATGCATTTTTGTTACGCGCAGCAAGCGTTCTCTCCCATGAAATTGAACTTACAGAGAGACGCTTATCCATGGAACCACTTTTTCTTTCTAATAGGTCACCTTCAAGCACAATCACTACAATTTCCCTCCCCACTCCACTTCTCCAAGAGGCCTTATCAGACGATCTTCCAGCGGGCCAACAGGAGCCCCCTCCTGTCATCCAAACCTCCCCTATCTTTAATAGGAGTAACGATGACTTACTACTTCTCCCTGACTCTGAAACTGACCCTCCTCCAAAGCGAAGCAGAGGCGCCGGGGTTGCCAAACCTAAACCACCTAAAAGTACTTGAGTAACTAAACCCCGGGCAAGCCGCTCTAAGAACGTCAGCCTAAAGTCTCCCGCAACATCGCTACCTTTGACTGCGAATGCTCTTCCTTGTGAGCCAGTCCTCAATAAAGCTTTCTGGGATGAAGTCAATAAATTGATGTCCAGTCTTCTTGAGCCCATTATGCTGAAATTAACTAAAATTGAAGAGAGACTTGTGGGCTTAGAGGCCCATAAAACATCAGCTAGTCTACTAAATGCTATACATTCTGCTGACACACCCTCGGCCATTTCGAAGCAGCCCAAATCCGTTGTGCCTGCTGCCACGGATGCAAACACTTTAATGCACCGGGATTCTATACCACAGCTTCCTGCACGAGCTGATCTGGGCCATTCCTCCTGTGCTCAAGCTAATGGTCACCCAGAGGCTCGATCTACATCTGTTTTAGCCGGAAGGGACAAGACTGCCAAGTACCACATGGCCCGGGCGATTTAAACGCGGGTTCCTGTTTTGCAGGTATTCAAGGATCACAAGCGGCACCGGAGGCAAATCATTCACATCAAGTCCTCCATCTTCCACCGGCCTCCTCACCACTCGTGTTGGTCCTGGCTAATGTTCCTCCTCTGCGGGCCCAACAGCACGAAACTACCACTCAGCTAATGGACAAATGCCTACATTGGCTATCAACTCATCCCTCGGACTGGGGCGCAGGGAGCTATCAGTTAGCAAACCAGATTATCATGGCAAGAAGAGTAGGGTGGGTTGGTAACTCCACTAAGACTATTGCAGGGGACTGTGTGGTGATAAAGTTTAATAACCCACTTTCTGGCACTGCACTTCTTGACAATTTTCACAGAACACCTTCTAGGAGCACCCAAATCACTCTTCTTGGTCTGGAGTTTTTCTACAAGCAGGGTCTCCCGCTAGACCTCATTAAGAGGGGGGGGCGAGGGCCAATTACCCATATACCACGCTCCTGACTTATGCGGTCCACCACCCCAGGGATTGGGTTACACAATAGATTCACTCCCCTCTCTGGCCTGGAAGCTTGTGATTGACCATCAAAAACCACCTCCTCTCCAGTTGCGGCTCAAGTCAATCCTGCTCCTCGACCCCAGGTGCCCTTAACGTTTCTACATTCCTCGCCAACTGTGGTCAACAAGAAGATTAGTATGGCGTCATGGAATGTGGCAGGGATCCCACCCAAGGTTGGAAACTTGGAGTGGCAGAGTTATTGGTCAAGGATGGAAATTATCTGCCTCCAAGAAACATGGGCAAAGGATCCGGTATTCTTTGCAGGATACCGTACATTCCATACCCCTGCGATTCCCTCAGTGTCAGGCAGGGCCAAAGGGGGCCTATTAACCTTAGTTTCTAACACTTTACCCGTTCAAGCAAAACAGGTAGGCGCCCAGAATAATCACTTTCAAATCCTTAAACTGGAGGACAAAAAGATCAACCCTTGGCTTTCAATTAATTTTTACAACAACGAATTTGGGGGTAATGTGAAATGTGTGGCAGAGGAGCTAAACAAGGAGCTAGGTTCACTCGACAAAAGTTTGCACAAGGGCTCATTTAGCCTAATCTAGGTGGGGGACTTCAATACACATTTGTGTAAGCATAATGAGGCGAGGGTGTGTGGGTTGGATGACCCCCAGGGTATCCCCCTTCTCCATTTCACCCATAGTGAATACGGCGAGACACTTAATAGCTTACTTTTCTCGAGGTCCCTGAGCATAAAGAATAGCTTGAAGACTGGCCGGATAGAGAAAACATTCAGGATGAACAACAGTGAGACCACAATAGATTTTGTTTTGTCTCAACAGCAGTCCAAGATAGAGTGACTGCTGTTGAGACCAGTTAACCTGTTTACATCAAACAGTGACCACGCAATTCTATATATTCATATGAGCATTCCCCAGAAACTGGAACGATCTCAACAGGTATTGGGTGACATTGCATTAGCCAGGAAAAATGGATATAAGTTAAAGTGGGCACAGGTCATGAAGCAGAACTTGGCCCCCGCATTATTAGCCCAAGTAAGGGATAATATTTTACACTCTTTGGGTGAGGAGCTGTCTCCTCCTTTCCTAGTCACCCAATTCATAACCCTCCTATCGGAGTTAAAAGCTGCACTCACGCGACATAAGCCAGCACATGATCTCCAGCAGAGCCGCTTGTTTGATACATTGCGCTCTTTAGCAAAGAGACGTCTCATTACTGCCCTAAAAGTCCAGCCCAGAGATGTGGCCTTGGTTAAAACACTAAGATATGAGTCTAAACAAGCTAGAAACAAATGCGTAAAAGATTTAAGGAGAAAGCTTGGGAGGATCTCGAAGAAGCTGCCATTTCTGGAAATAGTAGGGAGTTCTGGAAAGCTATAAATGCCCCTTATTTTAAGGATATAAATGATCCGACTCTGGACATGCATGTAGAGGAAGAGGTATGGATAGAGCACTTTAAAGGCATCTTTGGGCAAAATTCTGCCATGGAGCCACCTCCTCTTGCTCCATGGTCCCTTCCCCCTAGACCGCTGACATTCACGATACATGAAGTCAGAATAGGGCTAGAAGCTTGTACACCGGGAAAGGCCCCGGGACCCGGCGGGATCCAAATCGATCTGTTCCAGGCCAATTACGACATCTGGGTCCCCCTACTAACAAATGTCTTTAATAGCATAGCGGTAGAGGGGCCCCCCCTCCTGGAAGCATAGCGTCATAGTCCCTATCTTCAAGAAGGGTGACAGGGGCAGCCCAAAAAACTATCGCCCAATCTCCCTTCTTGATACAACAGCTAAATTAATGGGCCGGCTGCTACTAGCCAGGCTGGAGGATTGGGCACTGGAACGGAATATTTTAATGGAGGCTCAATACGGGTTCCAGAAGGGGACGGTGGACCAATGTCTTAATCTCTCGCTCTGTATAGATAAATACACAAAGGCCAAAGGTGGTAAGCTATACATGGCCTTTATGGATTTGTCAGCCGTTTTCGACTGCGTATCCCATCAGAAGCTATGGCCAATTATGGAGGAAATGGGTATAGATCCCCAGGTCATCTGTTTTATACGCCAGATGTACACAAACGCTACCGCCTGCGTGAGGTATGGCGTTAATGGGAAGTGCACGCATCAGTTTAAAATCGAGAAAGGGGTCAGGCAGGGCTGTGTCCTCGCCCCGTTTTTGTTTTCCATCTACACTAACGGGGTGGAAGCAGCCCTGTCTGGCTCAACCCCAGACGTGCCTGTATTTGACAACTTCCCACTGCCAATATTGGCCTATGCCGATGACGCAGTCCTAATTGCTAGAACGGGAGTAGCCCTCCAGAGCCTCATTACAGCTTATGCCTCATTCATGGCCTCACTAGACCTCCGAGTCAATGAAACCAAATCTTTTGTCATCATAGCTGGAGCTGCCAGAGTCACAAAACCTCCTCATTTCCATCTGGCCTCAAAGAAAATTGAAGTGGTTGATTCTTTCGCATACCTGGGAGTCTTGTTCGACAGTAAACAATCTTGGTCGAAATTGGTGGCAACAAGAGTCCTTGGTATGGAAAGAAGCCTTCAATCAATAAAAGGTTTCACCAAGAAGCTAGGAGAGAGCCCCGTGGGTACAATTAAAAACATGAGAACAAAGTCCCGGGCATCCGGTTTTACTAACGATACCTCTCCAGTTTGGCATCTACCACGCTGCCATCCGATCGGCGCACCCGCCTCCTTGTTTCGACCACCAAGTTACTTTTTCCTTCAGATTTTTCTAAAGGGCTCATCCGCCTCTCCCCTCCGACTACACGGACACTGGATGGTCCTATTGAGCTGGCACTCTGGCCCTGATGAGTCACGGGAGCATTCCCGCATGACGAAACACATGTCGGCTGGTTGCTTTCTTTTTGTCGTGGCCTCATTAAATAACTTTCAATATTTACTCTGGTGTTGACTCAAGCAATTTTGAACTCATACGAGACTTCTGGTTCTATTACACCTTCAATACGTGTGCCCGGGACTTTGTTCTCAAATCTAGTGTGGGTCTCCTACTCATACACCCACGGGGGTTACAGGGTAGTTCCCCCGACCTGGTAGCACCGTCAACATTGTGATACAGTTACACTACGCATTTTGTCTGTGCGCCATTCTCCCTGATTTACTAAAAACCCTGCTTCTAGATATAAACAATTAAAAACATATACCAAGCTAAAACAAAGGCGGCCGTAACCTACGGGGCTGGCGTTTGGGGGATGGCCCAGATTGAACAACTGCAAAAAAAGGAAGACATTTTTTTCAAGTCCAGGGTCTCATTACCATCCTCAGCCTCCAATTTCATTTTACATCTGGAATTAGGGCTCCCCTACCTGTCTGACTCCATCAGATTGGCGCCGATCCTGCTGTGGCACTCCATATGGCGAAGGTCAATGGTCAACTTAACCCAACGAATAATCAGGGATTGTATGAAGCTGGATGGGTGCAGCAGGATCGGATGGCTCCGATATGTGGAAGCAGAACTCTCCGCCATCGGGCAGGTAGACCTTTATAGAGATCCCGCTAATTGCAGAAAGGTCCCTAAACAGAAAATAATCGACCTATTCACACAGAGGGCTGGTTTTGCTCGTAAGGAAAAGAACGGGCAGATGAAATCATTTAGAGCCTATGCCACCCACCATTCCGTCTAGCCCAGGGGAAGCTCATTCTTACCTTTCACGTTTTACATTAGCCCACCATAGATTTTTTTTGTTACGTTTTCGCTTGAACTTCATTTCACTAATGCTTGGGTTTCCAGAGAGGCAGTTCAAGCACGCTGATTTAAGTCTTTGCCCCTGTGACAATGCCTCTTCTCAGACGGATTTACATTTGGTACTTTTCTGCAAATTTTATCAAAGAGAAAGAGAAGCATTTATCCTCCCTATTTTAAGACGCCACAATTTTAAACAATGTAGGGTGGCTTTGTACTTTCTAAAATCCCTACCTAACCCGTACGTATGTTTCTCGGTCGCAACATTCTTGTGGGCATGCAAAAGGAAAAGAAAGTTGCTGGGTTTGTTATCTGAATGTTCTACAAGGGGCACCTAATTTTAAGAATGATTTTAAATTGTTTTTTACGGTTCCTTTTATTAGATCAGTATGTTATGATGATGAAATTGTGCTTTTATGATCTACTTGCAAACAGATCGAATAAAGATTTTAAAGAAAAGTATCCATGTAGGTTTTACCATAGAATCATAGGGGATACCAAATATTATTGGCCATATGGGCCATTATATTTGGTATCCTTCAAAGGACTCAGTAGTGAAAGCTTGTGGAATGATATTAAAAATGCAAAAAGAGACTCTACACTTCTAACAAATAAAAGGCCACTTCAACTGGTCAGTGCCTAAAAGGAAACCTTAGAAGAGTGGGAACTAACATATATCAATGCAGGAGCAGTTATATTTGGTATCCACATACAAAAACATATTGGAAAACACATAGATAGGTACTCGTTGATAGGAAAAAATATTGTCGTCATTTAACCAATATGGACAAGTTACTTACCCTTTTTTACGTTTTTCGAAATGTGAAATACAAAATGGTATAGAACACGGGGAGTGTGTGCTATAACCAGTGGCGCCCTAGATTAGGTCTGGTAACTGGCACCCTAACCAAATCAAGTATAGGATGCATCCACTATCAAAACCAAATTACATATCAAGGCTAAGGATATTATTTTTTTTTTTAATTTGAAAGTTTTTCCTTGATTTGGGCATGCACGTCACTTGGCACCTGAAGCAACCACCTAGTACACCAATGTCTATAACAATAAACATTTATAGTAACTCATATGTTTTAGAGTGAAGCTTGTGCTGCAGGTGCTGGGAAGTCTAGATTCTCTACGGGTTGTTGACTATTGCACGATTGATTTCCACACAACACCTTTGGTGTTTCCAAGACAGCTAGTCTTCTCTTTTTAGCCACAAAAGTGCTCTGCTTGCTACGATTTTTCAGCCACACTGTCAATCTTAAAAGATAAACTACAAGTCCGAGACTGCTTGATGTGGACTAAAAAGTGAAGACTGACATCTCTGATAATATAGAGCTACTTGACACTGGGGTTGCATCAGGAAAAATAGCATTTCCTCCTGTTTACCATTCTGGAACAACCAAAAGCTGGCACATAAACAGGTATTTGTGTAAAATGCTCAATATTCATTTGTAACAATCATGCTTCCTTTTAATAATCATTGTAAGAAATTACCATCTTTTGTGTAGCATCCCTCCTGATTTTTCTCGTACCTGCTTTGCCGGCTTTAGAATGCTGTGAAATTTACCCCTGCTAGTAGAGTGCCTTTTAGACATGGTTAAATTGGCTTATTCATCATTGGAACATTTAATTTACGTGTAAGTCCCTAGTAAAAGGTGTAGAAAGTTCAAACAGGTCATGGAAAATAAATGCCACTAGATGACTGCGGCACCTATTGTGCCATCAGCTACAGTGGCAGTGCAAACATGGTTTCAGGCCTACCCTGTGAATCCTGATTGCTGCAGTGTAAAATCTGCTGTGCAACCTTTCAACTGAGCCTTTTTTGACATGCAAAAACATTCCTTTTAAATATCAAAAATCACTCCTATGTGGGCCTAATAGCTCACAAGGCAGGGTGCATGGTATATAAAATTAGGACAGAAGAAATTTAAAGTTAACATGACCTTATAGTGACTAGCACCCAAAAGCTATTTTCACTGTAAGAAGGCTCTTGCTAGCCCAAAGAAAAACACTGGGAAGCGGTCGTAAAATATATTTTGGTATCTCCGGTTAGGGACCAGCTAGAAAAATGATTTAACAACTATTTTTAATATTCATTAGAATCCCGTATCAAAGGTGGGAAGTTGGATTTTTAATACATATTGAGGAAAGGTATATTTTAGAAAGTTACCTTTTCCTGCCTGAATCTCTTGGAGCTAATTTAGCTCTTAAGCAGTGGCCCAGCTAGACATTATTCGTGATAAATGGTATGAAAAATGATCCCAGAGCAGGTACAATGGCTTGGGTGTGGGAAGGTGTTTTCCTTTTACCCTGGCAGGAAGACCATTGGGTGGGGCCTAGGAACTAAATTTGCTTCAAAAGGGTGTCCCCTGTAGCAGGCAAATGTTTGGTGACACCTGGAAAGGCCCCAGCTTTGTTCTCCCCATCAGGCAGGCACCAAACCCAGTGGTGGGAAAACTACCTACAAAACTGGTTTAGGGTGACCTCAAAGAAGGATAATGTTTAGTTCCCTGGCCACACCTCTGGTGGGCACACAGGCTCTGCACAAAGAGAGAAGGATTTCCTCCATCTTGGATTTTGAAAGTGAGGCACTGTGGATTTTTTAAAGAAGGGCAAACAGGAACAACTGCAAAAGTGGGTAGGTTTAGCACTGGTAATTTGTTAGACCTCTTAGCCCTAGGGTGATCTTCTCCCAAACTTTTTGCTGACCTCAGGGTTTTGCACACTTTACCACTGCTAACCAGTGCTAATGTGCATATGCTCACTCCTTAAAACATGGACGTATTGGCGTATTATTTACTTAAAAATCCCTAGTAAAGTGGTACTACATGTACCCAGAGCCTGTAAATTAAATGCAACAAGTGGGCCTGCAGCACTTATTGTGCCATTCAATTAAGTAGCCCTTTAAACATGTCTCAGGCCTGCCAATGCAGCCGGTGGGTGCAATTCTAAACTACATTTTGAAGAGACAAAATAAACCTTTTGCCAGGCCCAAACCTTCCTTTTTAATACATGTAAGTCCCCCCAGGGTAGGCCCTGGACAGCCCGGGGGCAGGATTCAGTGTATTTAAATTGTTGGACATGTACTTTTAAATGTCACATATCCTAGTAGTAAAAACAACTTACACATTCTTTTTTTACCACTGCTAGCCCTACCTCTCCCATAGAATAACATTGAAGTTAACTTATTACATTTAATAAGCTGCAATGTCCAAATGGGAACAGGTAACCATTCCATGCTTGGTGTCTTTGGAATTGTAATTAAAAGGAAAATCCTCTCTTACGGTAAAGTTGAATTTTAAATGACAATTTTGAAAATTCCACTTTTAGAAAGTTAGCATTTTCCTGCATTAGCCATCTAGTGCCTGTAGCCGTTCTATGTCTTACAGGACTGGGTGCAGCTTACAGTTAGGATTTGTGTATTCCCCCTAGACAGCCACACACAATAAAGCAGCGCCTTGAGACCCTCTCGGGTGAGTAGCTGCACTTATCAAACCCATGATTGATTGATAGGTGTGCCTGGATGGGCTATTACTGGCAGGATGGGAAGGTGGAGCTTGGCCCAGCCCTACCTTCACTTAAATGGGCTGTGTCCTGCCTCCACACAAAGGACTTGTAGTTAGTCTGGAGCCAGGGCAGGGAAGGCAGGATGGCTGGGTACCTCAGACATCAACTCTTCAGTACACTGACCTGTGGATACTCTGCCATGAAGAAGGACCTCTGTGCTGCTGAAAGGACTGCCACTTTGCTGGACTGCTGCTATGCTGGGCTGACCGGCTGCCTGTTGCTCTCCTGCCTGGTGAGAAGGACGGGACCTGCATCTGCTGAACCCAGGACCCCAAAGTGACATCAAGTGCTAGTGGCTGACCTCCTGACTAGAGCCTCAGGGACAGAAGGCTCCAACAACCTTGTACCCAGCACCTGGACTCTGCCCTCTGTAATTCCACCCTGCCAACTCGTGCCATCCCAGTCCTGGACCATTGAAGTGGGCCTAAGTTGCTCTGCCAGCCTCTGTGGATCCAGTAGAACAACACAGCTCCTCTTCTGTGCCGCGCAACCATGAGTAGAACCGACGCATTGCTACTGCTGAGTGGATCAGTACCACTGCAAAAACCGGCATCCCTCCGCAGCCCGTCGCCTCACTGGAACCGCTTCTGCGCAACGCATCCTCGGCGCAGGCCTTCGCATCCCCCGTCGACGGCAATCTTGATGATGATGCCAGACTCCACATTGCAGCCTCGCAGCTCCTTGGAACCGAAGCATTGCCCTGACTTCCTGACATATCCTCGATGCTGGACTTCACATCACAATCCCTCATCGATGGGATCCTCGACAATGGCGCAGGACCTTGCACTGCAGTCTCGCTACATCTCGGACTAGACGCATCACTTTGGCTGCAAGACACATCTTCTACACAGATCCTCGCACTGCTCCTCAAACCAGGATTTAAGGTACTTTGTTTAGTGGGCCTAATTCGGCCCCTTTAGCCGACCTGCACTCCATCATGGTTGACCTGAAATTGTGACTTTGTCCTGCACCAACAAGACCAGATATCCACAACTGGTGCTTTGTGCTGTTTGGCGCTATTTTTACTAAAATCTTTAAACATCCATATCTCCAGTTCTACTGATTGGATTTTTGTCATTTTGATCTTGTTTTGTTTAATTCAAAATGACTCTATTTTTCCAAACTGGTGTGGGATCTTTTTGTGGTGCGTTTTCACTGTGTTACTGTTTGAAGAGTTGCACAAATACTTTACACATTACCTCTGAGTTAAGCCTGACTGCTTTGTGCCGAGCTACCCAAGGGTTGAGCACAGATTAATTTAGGCTTTGCTTGTGACTTCACCCTGAGAAGAATTGTGGTTTCTGCTTCAGAAGGGTTTCACCAATCTCAACCAGTAACCCAATTTCTTACAGAACCTTTACCCATTTGCTTAAGGAGGAGCCAGGGGTCATCCACTAGTTGGTTAGGCATAAATGTGGCACCTCCAGTCACCCATTTTAGAACACTTTATGGACCAGTGGAAGTACAAAAGAGGACTGGGCATGCTGTCTGTGATCCAAGAGGAGCCTTGAAGGATTGGACCTGTATCCCCTTGTACCCAGGACAAAAAAGTGGACTCCGAGGGTCAGTTGGCTGAACTCCTGTGTAGCTACAGAGCCACAAGCTGCAAGAGGCCTTTTCCCTGAAGTGCCCAGCTCACCAGTAACAACTGGATCTGACCTGAACCTGCTGAGGGCCTCTGCTGGAGTGAGTCTTGACTTCCAAGTGCTGTTCCTCAGGTCCTGGAAACCTGGGCCGTGTCTAACTGGACTTGTTCTGCCATCTCTGAAAAAACAAGACTGACAAACTTTTTGGATTTCCAGACCTCTGGAGAACCAGAACAAACTAACCCAGCCTATCCACCCACAGCACAGGCTCGCTGGGTTAAAGAGGTTTCTCCCACTCTGAGCTTCTCCACAGCAGCAATTCAGAGAGTCCTCTGTGAGAATGTATCTGGCTTCATGGAACCTATCGTTGGATACAGCCTGCTGGCTTGACCCACTGAAAGATTTTGACTTCAATTTCACAGACTGATTCCCAAGGTAAAACTCTATTTTGACACTTGACTATCATTGGTGCGTGAATGGTTTTTGGTGCTATTTTCACTTTAATCTTTTAAAAATCCATATCTTTGGTACCCCTTAAAAGATTTTTGTTGCTTGGGTGTCATTTTATTTATTAAATTTTACTCTTAGCGTTTTGACTTTATTACTGTTTGACACTAGACAAATATGCCACACATTTCCCTAAGTTAAGCCTGTCTGCTATGCACCAGATATTCAGATTTATTTATTTGTGGCATGATTACTTAAAATCATTACAGTCTAAAAACCTTGCATATTAATAAAAACAAATGCAATAAAAATAAAGCAACACACATAAATAAGTCAATAAATGAGTACGATAATGCAAGTGATATATTAAAATCAAATGTCTCGGAAGGGAGTCAGTAGTAGACGTGCTGATTCCCCCCAACCTCCACAATTCTCTATTTCAGCCCGTCTGACTCTATTTTGGTCCGAGTGTTGGAAAGGGGAGTTAGTGAGTCAGTCTTCTCTTCAATGTCTGGTTAAGCGTTGTGGGTTATGTTAGCTTCTGCCCGTGAACAGTGTCTTGTAGTTGTCAAGAAACCAGCAGCTTTCATAATTTCACAAAGCTGGCAGCCAATTGTACAGGCACACCTCTATGGCTCCTCAGTAGGTCTGGACATTCAAGATGCGCCAGAGTGCCACCATTGCTATCAGTGAGTGGAACTCAGGATTATTAGTGACTTTGAAGGTTCACCGTGACTCGAGTTGTGATTATTCCTTGAGGTGGGCAGTCGTCCATCCCAAATAATAATCCAATTTCTAAAAATCATTGAAAAAATTGCCATTTTAAAATTATTTCTTAGTGCGCTTTGTGTTTTAGATGTATATGTCAAAAGGAAAAAAATACATAATTGTATTTCTTTTTTTTAATTAGCGTGGGCACAGAAATATAGAGTAGGCTGGTAAAATGCCAGCAAGGTGCATAGCTGCCAAGTTTCCCAGGCCCATGAGTGATGCACTACTCCAGTCCCGATTTTTTTCTTTGAATTCTTGGACTTGCAGTCCTGTTTTATAATGGAATAAACAACACTACAAGACCCAGAATTCAAAGGAAAGAGCCTTTACTGGAGCAGCACATCATGCATGGACCTGGGAAACTATGCAGGGTTGAAGGTGGCAACATAACTAATAGGAATTTAATCAAACATGCACTGTTATTGGACTTACTGTGCAAGATGTGTGTTTGACAATAACACTTTTAAAATGTTCATTATGCAAAAACCAAAACGCTTTATTTCCATGTTTTATTTTCTTGCCTTTTCTCACTGCATGTTTCTTTCCCTCACCATTTAATTATTTTAAAGTTTTGGGGGCGCGGAGCTAGCCAAGCCCGGAGATGGCCGCACTGTAAGCGAGCTCCTCTGGTCATATCTCTATCCTGCAACTATCCTGATGACACAACGCATTACTTGCCACAACGAGAGCGACGCTAAACATTAGAAGGTGGCGGCAGCTTCCCTACCTATTTTCGTCCTCGAACTCAGCCGTGGTATCCTGCTGGGCCGCGGAGACGTGGGAGCCGGAGCGAGGCCTCGGCGGAGGTGGTGCGGGAGATCGGCGTCGGATCTACGCGAGGCCCGGTGACGGGGTCGCGCAGCTGCCACGAGGCGGGCCGCGTCCCGGGCGGATAGCTTGGATCGGCGCGGATTTCCGGAGTGCTGCTCGGGAGGCCCGCTCCTTCGCACTTGTGGTCCTCCTGGATATTGCTGGCGGCTGGGGAGCGTGGAAAGACTTGCTGCAGGTACCGCTCAGGATATGCGGTAAGTGCGACCCGCCCGGCTGTGCCGCCCGGAGGGCCCCTGCGTGAGGTGCTGCTCGTCCCGAGGTCTGTGGTCGGGCGTTGGCGGAGGCGGCTTCAGCCCGAGAGGTGGTGCCCAACTGACCCCCATACTGCTGACCGCTGTGGCCTGCGACCTGCGCCACTGTAGCTGGAAGCGGGGTCGCCTGGCCGTTCGCCACATGACTGGGGCCCCGGGGCGTAGTGGCGGCGTGGGAGGGCCTGTATGGGCTGCGCTGCTTGAAGTATAGCCACCGACACTGAGAAAGCCGGACTGGGTGTGTGAAGGCGCGATGGTGGACGGCGCTACACAGGGCACCACGAGTATCCAGTCCCACCTACAAATCAGATGTGTGCTATGACGGACGCCTGCAGTGTGTGGCTGTGAAGCGCGTGGTGATATCGCTCCTAGTCCTGACGAGCGTGCGACGGTCTTCCAGCTGGGCCGGCGTGGGGATCCTGGGTACTGGCCATTCGGCGCCTGGCTGTCATTTGTGTGGACACTCTACATAAGGTACACCGCACAACAACGCTGTGGTATTGTGGATTGTGAGGAAGAGGCTGGCTCACCATTTCCTCTATTGCTTGAGAGTGTGTGGTGGACATCAATTATGGGCAAACCGGATAAAACGCAGCCTAAACTTCACTTCGAACAGTCTAAGAAAGCTGCTGACACTGCGCCTGGCGGTGCCCCTGAGGGCCAGCCGCCTGCCACGTCGGGGCCCAACGCTGAGGCGGCGGTAGATTTTCAGGCGATGTTCGTGTCCATACAGTCCACGCTGTCCAATATTGACGGGAAAATAGATTCCCTCACGTACCATGTAGATCGCATGTCCGAGAGGTTAGACCGCCATACTGAAATGATTGATATGGCAGAGCGCCGTATCTCCGACACGGAGGATGTTCAACGCCAACTAGAATCGAAACAGACCACAGTGGACAAGACCTTAGCTGCAGTGCTGGCGAAGACGGAGGATTTGGAGGCGAGGTTGCGCCGCAGTAACCTGCGCATCATGGGTGTTGCGGAGACGACCAACACAGGCAACATGGAGCGATATGTGGAGTCTCTGTTGACCACGCTCTTGGGCAAAGACACTTTTTCTAGCGTCTTCATTGTGGAGAGGGCTCATAGGTCACTAGCGAAGCCACCGCCGGCGGGAGCGCGGCCTCGTCCCATAATAGCTAAGATCCTAAATTACAGGGACAGGGATGCGGCGCTCCGCAGAGCCCGGGAGCTGGGTACCTTGGCGCATGAAGGCATGGATATTTCTATCTATCCGGATTTTACTGCCCAAGTTCAGGAAGCCCGCAAAAAATTCCTGGATGTAAAGAGGAAACTCCGCGACTTAAGTATTCCGTACGCCATGATCTACCCAGCGCGTTTGAGAATCACCGATGATGGGAAGAGCAAGGTCTTTAACACCCCTGCAGAGGTCCTCAAATATTTAAAGACCAGGCCGTCACAGCAGCCGCGCCGACGGTCCCCGAGAGGTGCGCATGGTGAACAGGACACTGCTTCGGACGTTGAATAATATGGACAGCACAACCTTGGCTTCTCTTGGGAGGCATGGAGGGGCGTCAACGGTTGGCGCCCCAGATGGAGATACCGTGGATCAGATAAGTGACACTTGACCGCGATAGACCGTGCCCTCTTTCATCTGCAACTGTGTGCTGTGCATGGTCTGCCCATGTTGTCTCATTTAGATGCTCTTGGTACTTTTGTGCTAGATGTGTACGTCAAGTTGACTATGTACGCACGGAACTTAAGTTGTGTCTCATATGTTACTTAAATAAGTGGTAATGTGACCCCCCAGTATGACTGGTTCATCGGGGATTGCGGCTGGCTACTACCGCCACCCTTGTGTACACCACACACCTGTTTCTTTGTTTGATCTTTTGGTTAAGGGGATAGGGCGTATTCTTCAGTTCATGGGGATTGTCTTTGCCAAATTTGGGTTGGCAAAGTGGGAGGGGGAGGGAAGGGGTGAAAATGCAAAATTTGGTCATAACAGTGAAAATAATATCCTTGATGTACAGTATTAGATGTATGTGCCCTGTTTCTACGTGCAGAGAAATCCAAAATGGCTAGCAGGCCAACAGGGGTGAGAAAACTCACGTTTTTGACATGGAATGTGCGAGGTTTACATAATCCACAGAAGACGAGAAAGGTCTTTGCTTATTTAGATTGGCACGGTGTGGAGGTGGCTTGTCTCCAAGAGACGCATCTCGCTGACACAGGGGGGTGCAGAGTGGGGGCAAGATGGGCTACATACAGGTTTGCGTCCTCTTATTCCACATATGCTAGAGGTGTCCTGATACTCATTAGGAGGGGGGTCCCCTTTACTCTGATACGCTCAATACAAGATACTCAGGGAAGATATGTTATTGTGCATGGGGACTTTGGGGGTACTGTTATGACTATTGTCAATGTGTACGGACCAAATGTAGATGATCCCTCCTTTTTTATTGACATATGGGCAAAACTATGTGCGTTTCCACCTTCTGCGATATTGTGGGGGGGAGATTTTAATACATGCCTTGACCCGGCTGTAGACAGATCCACTGGAAATGCTCGCTATGGTAAACACTCAACCAAGATACTTAGGGAGGGTAAGGAGGATCATGCCATGTTTGATCTGTGGCGTATGCGTCACCCGTCACGTAGGGAGGGCACTTGTGTCTCATCTACACATAACACATGGTCCCGTATAGATTTTTGGATTGCCACAGCGGATATAAATACTTGGACAACGGGGCTTGAGCATATGCCCAAGACACTCTCCGATCACGCCCCTGTCCGCTTGGAATTAACGATTCCTACCCATGTGCCGCGTCAATTTACATGGCGCCTACACCCTGGTGCACTACAGGATCAAGTGTATAGAGTAGACGTACGACAGGCCATTACGGAATTCTTCGAGCATAATGTTGACTCAGTGACTAGTGCCAAAACATTATGGGAGGCGTTTAAGGTGACGATTCGAGGTTTTTGTATTGGTAAGCATGCAGGAATACTTAGAGACATCCGGACACAATTATCAAATATTGAAGGGGACATCACTAAGTTGGAATCTTCATATATGGCTACATTGGATCCTAAAACGTTAGCGGATATTCGCGCCCACATAGATCGCTATCATGAATTCGCTGAGGATGAGGTTACATATCTTTCCCGTAAATACACGGCTAGGGCGTATGGGGAGGGTGGTAGACCTGGCAGAACGCTCTCCGGTAAGCTGAGACCCGCACACACCGCGTCATACATTACCCAAATTGTGGATACCCATAATGCCCCTAGGTATGACATCCCCTCTATTATACACTGCTTTGCGGACTATTATGCATGCCTCTATACCGCCGGACCGACGGTAACCTCAGATGAGATAAATGACTATCAGAATGATATTGCGTTAGTGTGGATTTCTGATGCACATCGGGACTACTTCAGCCGCCATATAACGGAGCAGGAGATGAGGGAAGCTATTAACTCGCTACCGAATAATAAAGCGCCAGGTATGGACGGGCTTCCGGGAGAATTTTAAAAGAAGTATAAAGATGTATTAATTCCGCACCTGGTGGCCATGTATGAGGAGGCGTATGAGGAGAGGGTGTTACCCCCTTCGCTACGGGTGGCCCTTTTGATTACACTCCTTAAACCTGATAAGGATTCGACGTGCTGCGAGTCTTATCGTCCGCTCTCCTTAATTAATACTGACGCAAAAATATTGGCTAAGATCATTGCCCGTAGACTCCAACCTCTGATGCAACGCCTAGTTCTGCCGGACCAAGCTGGGTTTATACCGACGCGCTCCACCACGCAAAATATTCAAACTATATTTGCAATGTACCATCACTTACATCCCGACCTCACAGCCTCTGCGACTTTATTAGATGCCGCAAAGGCTTTTGATTCTGTGGAGTGGACATATATGTTTCAGGTTCTGAGACGAATGGGGTTTCCAGAGCCCTTTTTAAAGTGGATAGTCCTACTGTATACCCAACCTAGTGCTCGAATACGTGTTAATGGTAATACATCTGATCCCATTAATATATATCGTGGTACGCGTCAGGGCTGTCCATTGTCCCCACTTTTATTCACACTGGCACTAGAGCCCCTAGCTTGTAAAATTCAGCAGAAACATGCTGATACCGCATTGCGGTTTCACCTGCGACCCATAACCATATCCCTATATGCAGACGACATGGTTCTTTACACCAGACACCCGGAAGCAAATTTCAACAAATTGATCCGAGAATGTGTTAGGTTTGAGTATTATTCGGGCCTTGGTATAAATTGGGATAAGTCTGTAATGATTCCGCTTACGCCAGGGACGACACGGCCGGCGCTTGACTATCCGTTGCAATGGCGCACAGACCCAGTTAAGTATTTGGGTGTCTGGATACACCGAGATCCGGATCTGGTCCTAAAAGAAAATTATGGGACAGCTATAGCTAAATTGGAAGATCAGGTTAGTCGGTGGATTCGCCACCCATTATCGCTCGCCGATAGAATAGCGGTCCAAAAGATGGTGGTGTTGCCACGGTTTCTTTACCTTTTCATGAATATACCGATCTGGATACCGCAGGTGATGTTTGCCAGACTCCGTACGGCCTTACTCAGATTGACGTGGGCCGGGAAAAACGCACGAGTGAGTTGGAGGGAACTCACGAAACCGTACGTGATGGGGGGTTTGGGGCCCCAGATCTTCAGCTGTACTATTATTGCGCACAAGCACAGTATGCTCATTATTGGCTACATCCACATGGACATGTTCCACACATTGCGGTAGAGCATGCGAACCTCCACCCCACCCCACCCCACTCGTGGCCCTTCTATCGTCGCCGTTGCCGGTGGCACCGAGCACCGGGATCTATCCAGCACAATGTACCTCTAAAGCATGGCATACCCTAGCAAAACGGGCGCACAAACTCCCGATGTATGCGCCGGCGCTCCCACTCACTCACCATCCCAAACTTTCCGTGACACAAGAGACCAAAATGATGCAACTGTTGAATGAGGGGGGATTTCGCATAATGGGGCATGTTTTCTTAAATGGGACATTTATATCCCAAGCTGTGGTAGCTCCAGGTGCCCAAAATGCTCCATTGAAAATATTTGCATACATGAGATTGCGTGCGGCGCTGAAAGCTTTATATCCTACATTTCCAGAGGAACCCCCGACACATAACACGTTGCAGGCCCTGTTGCTGTCTCCGAAGAGGCAGGGCCTTGTAACTAAACTATACAATGCGGCTCAACTGGAACAATTCAATGCTCAGGATGGGCCCAGAACAAGGTGGGAGAACGCGATTGGGGAAAATATTACTGCGCAGCAATGGGATTATAGTTGCCTGCAACTGCAATTACTGACTCCCAACTGTAATCTGAAAATAGTAGATTTTAAGTTTCTTCATCAAGTGTATTATACGCCTGCCCAACTTCATACCTATGGGCTGCGAGATGATGATAAATGCTGTAGGTGTGGCGCTCCCGCAGCAGACTTCTTGCATGTGGCGTGGTCGTGTCCACACCTTCAGCCCTACTGGGTAGACGTAACCACTACACTCACCACTATGTTGGCGGAACTGATACCGAATACGCCTCAGACGTGTTTACTCGGCATGTACAAGATTAAATTGGCCCGCAGGCGAAAGTTTCTGGCAGTAGCACTATTGTTAGCAAAGAGACGCATAGCAATGAGATGGGGAGGCAAGATTGCACCGAAATGTAAGCAATGGCTGTTAGATATGGTTTATTGTAAAGCACAACTAGAAACCTATGCAGAGGAGATACCTCAGGCCTCTCGCCCTAGAGATTTCTGGGAACCATTAGTTCTTTTTTTGGGAACAGAACATACTGGTGACTGATCCAAGGTGGAGAGAGTGGATGCTGTGTATTCCAAAGGATATTGTGTAGTTGGGTATACAAGGGAGTCTGACATGGACGGGGCATTGCGAGATACTGTATAAGGATATGTAAAAATTGAATATCCAGAACCGAGCAATGTATGTACATATGTCTAATTGTGATGTAATTGGTTCTTCTATCTCTGTGATTGACCAAGCAAAAATAAAGTAAAAAAAATATATATATATATTTTAAAGTTTTGATATTGTTGTTCCCTTGTAGCTTTCTCTTTTAGCCCCTATCATTGTTTCCAATCTCGTCCATTGGCTTCCCCATGCTTTTATTTCGTTATGTGATTCCACATGCTTTAGCAAATATTTTCCTTACTTTCACTATGAACATGCATTATTTAATTGTCCTTTATTTTTTAATTTGTTTATTGAACAGCTTGTATAATACACAGTCAGGCCCCCGATTAGGGACCAAGGCAGGCATCAAAAAGCATAAATGGTACAAGCATTTTCCATAGAATAGGAACAACAACCCTCAGAAACTTCCCACCACCCTCCTCCCCTACCCCCATGGCACTGTAGATGATACTGTGACCTCAAAGCAGCATAGCATCACATGAGGGCATTTCACAACAGTTGATCAGTCCCAGAATTAAATACAGCAAGAGCATCAAATTACAGCGTCTATTGCAAATCAGGATTACTCAGGAGATACTCAGATAACGGAGCCCAGAAATCTTTAGGGCGTGAGGTCTCAGGCAGTTCCTCAGCATATATCCCAAGTTGTTCTTTACAGTAGAGTAAATCCCGGATCCACTTGTTCAATGTTGGGGTAGTTTTAGACCCCCAGCACTGCGCCACAGCCCTCTTAGCCAATAAGGTCGAAACAGCCACCAGTCGGCGGTTGCAGGGATTAAGATTCTTTACCCAACCCAATAGGCAAACATCAGGAGTACACAGCACAGGTTCAGATACAACGTTCGTAAGAATATGCGTGACCTTAGTCCAGAATTTATATATTCCCGTACAAGTCCATGCGAGATGCACAAAATCCGCATCCCCCTGTCCACAACGAACACAGCAAGCACTCTCCTGCAGACCAAAACGCTTCAGTTGTATCGGGGTATAGTATAACTGGTGCAAATATTTAAAATGGATGATGCAGAGGTTACAATTTGCCGTTAATCGGCCATTCAGGGTACAGCAGAACTTCCACATGTCCGGCGACAAAGAATTCCCTAGTATCGCGACCCATTTGTTGTAGGAAGGGGAATCAAGCTGTTCTCTTTCCCTAAGGGACGCATTATACAATTTTGTGATCAGGCCACTGCGTTCGTCTCCTGCTAACACCGCCTGCAGTGACAACAGGGTCTTGGGTTCAGCCGGGTACTCCGGGTAGATGGTGCTAATTGCCTGCCTCACACGCACATAAGTGAATCCCAGCATCAAACCCCGGTCCCTGCCACCCTGTATGTCGGAGAGCGACCTGAACCGGCCTTGTTTATAAAGGTCACCTAATTGTGTTATTCCCACTGCACCCAATGCTTTTAGGGCAGCCTGCTCTTGTGTAGCAGAGATGTCCGAATGCGCAGCAAGCGATAATGTTGGGGCATAAAGATACTGCAATTGTGCACGTGCCGCAAGCATCTTCCACGCCCATGCCGTGCAGAGCGCGGGGTTGATTTCAGTCCTAGGTCCGCCTCCCCCACCAGACAAGGCAGTCGCGACCAGAGCCATTGGGAGGACAGCATCTGCCTCGATAGCTACGTGCGGTTGGAACCGTTGTGGAGAGTACCAATAATGTGCAAACTGGGCCTGTGCACAGAGATAATATAGCCGCATATCAGGAGCTTCGAAGCCTCCCCACTCAAAAGGCAACACCAGCACCTCCCAGCTGCATCTAGGCTTCTTGCCACCCCACACAAAGGACAGTAGTGCTGACTGAAGTGAGTGAAACAACGCACGAGTGAGGCGGATGGGAATATTAATAAAAAAGAGTAGTTTGAGCAAAATCGTCATTTTAACTACAGTTATACGATCTGCTAAGGAAAGCGGGAGTTTGGCCCATCTCGCTGCACGCTCAGTGATTGCAGTAAGGGCGCGGCCATAATTCTCAGAGATCACCACCTCTGGGTCTCTATGTAGCCATACCCCTAAATATTTTACTGGGTCAGTTGACCATGCCAGTAGGAAGTCTAGATCCACACGCTGCGTACCAGCCATCAGTGGGAATACAGTTGATTTCACCCAGTTAATGCCAAGCCCAGAAAAGCGTTCGAATTTAATATACTCACGGAGCAATGCTGGGAGAAACGCTGCAGGCTCGCGAACATACAGAAGCATGTCGTCGGCGTACAACGAGACTACCAATGGCCGCTGTCTGAATCTCAACACTGCCTGTGCATGTCGCTGGCGAAGCTTACAAGCCAGTGGCTCCAATTCAAGCGCGAAAAGCATCAGCAATAGGGGGCAGCCCTGCCACGTGCCTCGCCTAATAGGAAAAGCAGCCGAAACCCATCCTTTGACCCGCACACGCGCCGCAGGCGCCTCATACAGTAGTTGTATCCACCGCAGAAAAAAGGGTGGCAGCCCCATTCTGAGTAGGACTGTGAACATAAATTCCCATTGCAGGGAGTCAAAAGCTTTTGCTGCATCGAGCAGCACAGCAACCGCTTGAAAATCAGCCTCAAAATAATGTAATGTGGAGAAGACAGTGCGTAATTTATGCGCTGTCGACCGGGCAGGGACGAAGCCCGACTGATCCGGGAGGACCAGGTTAGGAATGAGGGGTTGAAGCCTGCTGGCGATTATTTTCACCAAGATTTTGGCGTCAATATTGATAATGGAGAGAGGCCGGTAGGAGTCGCATTGATTGGCAGCTTTATCGGGCTTGAGAAGCATAACAAGGAGGGCCTCTTTTAATGTGGGAGAGAGAGTTCCCACATTGTATGCCTCCGCAAAGACATCTAGGAGTCTGGGCGCGAGGCCATCAGCATATGCCTTATAGAACTCACTAGGGAGTCCGTCCAGGCCAGCCGCCTTACATATGGGCAGCGACATAATGGCCAGTTTGACATCTTCTATGTCAAATGGCTGTGTGATATATTCATGTTGGTCGACAGACAGCCACCCCAACGCGATATAGTCGAGATATGCATTTATGTCGGAAGCTGATACGTGCGCCTGATCCCCATAGAGTTTGGAATAGAAGTCAAGCACTACCGTACTAATTTCGGGAGTGTTATAGTGCGCCACTCCCTCAGCATCTAAGATCTCTGTGACGTAGTCCTGACTCCGAGGTGCAGCCAGTTTCTGAGTGAGTGAGCGGCTGGGATGACCCCCCTCTCCATAATAGCGAGCAGTACAGCGCCGTGACCTGTGCACCAGCTCCTGATCCACTGTATCATTATGTTCCGTTACCAAATCTCGTATAGCGGCCAATTTATCTGGGACCGGGTTTTGGGCATACTCGCGCTCTAGTATAAAGATATCCCCGGCCAGTTTATTTATCTGGCGTTGGAGATCCTTCAAGACCCCCGCCTGCGCTCCCATGCAGACCCCCTGATGGTGACTTTGAATGCTTCCCAAAGAACCCCAGCACTCTCTACTGAACCTGTATTTTCTTTAAAGAAATTACCAATGGCCGCACCTACCGTACACCTGAACACCTGGCTGTAAACGCCATTGAAAGGGAGGTCGCTCACAGGCGGGGACCTGCATCACTAGTATCACGGGGGAGTGGTCTGACAGTGTTTTGGCCAAGTGGTGTACATCAACAACCCAAGTGCAGGCAGTCTCGGAGAGAAGCCAATAGTCCAAGCGGGACCATGTGCCATGCACTGTAGAAATGAAGATACTTTAACGTGTACCCGGGTGCCACAGGCGCCAGATATCATGGACCGCTCCTGCATCCAAAAGGCCCAATAAAGCATCAGTTGCCTGTCTGTGTTGCGCTATCCCGCTGCCCAGTCTGTCCAATTGCACATCCAGGCAGGTATTAAAATCACCCCCCATATCAATTCAGCAGGAGGAAATTTCGAGATGCGGCGCCAAACATCTGTAAAGAAGGAATGGTCATCGACATTTGGGCCATAAACATTCACCAGAAGGACTTCCACACCGCCAAGTTTGCCATGAACCAAGGCTACCCTGCCCTGTGTATCCGTTTCTGTGTTAAACACAGTGAATGGGGCCCCTCTCTTAACCAGTATCATCACTCCCCTGGCATAGGAAGAGTAAGAGGAAGCGACCCGCAGCCCGGCCCAGCGGGCGCCAACATTCCTTTCCGAGTGCTGCGTAAGATGCGTTTCTTGCAAGAACGCCACTTGGACGTCCAGTCTGTCTAACTGGGCCAACACAGAGCGTATCTTCTTGGGACTATTTAGACCCCGAACGTTCCAAGTAAGGAACTTTATGTTACCGCCCATGGATATGCAAGATCAGATTTAAGCAATAGCGTGAGGTACATCATTAAAAACAAGCCGCAGAGGTACAATGATAGTGCAACAGAAAAGTGCCATCCTACCCACTCAACCCCCCCCCACATCCCCCCACCCACTTCAGCAACGTGCCGAAGCCATCCCATCCCTGAATAAACAATCCCCAACATGAAGAACAAAATGTGCATAACTTTTGTTGGGGAACTCCCATGAGGGGGACACCAGAGAGCTACTCGCCTCCCACTGGGTAGGAGGTGGCTGATCAGGTCAAAAGACATATGCCAGGATATAAGAACAAGTACAAATAAACATGGCATCATAGATATACGTAACATTTTAGCCGCTGCCCCCGCAAAGCAGTTAGTGTGAGTAGTCTAGGGCCACAGGAATGTGCTCAAGACACAGCTCCCAGGAGGGAGAGCGAGCAGGAAGCTCAAGGAGTCGTCATAGTGGCAGCAAGCACCTGAACGTAGGCGGTGGTAGATACGCAGAAAGATGGGACAACCATCCACTCACCTCGCAGTACTCAGTGCCCATATAGAAAGGGAAGTGATATGCCCCCAGGTCCTAAAGTCGGGACCTGTCACACTGATAGGACAATAAGCAGGAATAGAGTTCGCCACTGCCGAAGTAGCAAGCACCTGCACCTAAAAAGGGTAATCATGGAAAATACAGACAGTTCAAATACAGGCATCTTATAGTAACCAGCAGAACCACAACCAGTCAGCTGTAACAGCAGTGGGTCCCAGCATGAAAATTCAAAGCATGTCTCGTACATCTAACAGCGACCTTAAACATAAAACACCTCCAGGCGCACAGCTACTGCTCCTCAACTTCCAGATCCGCGGCAGCCGCAGACCTTCTTCGCTTCACTTCTTGACGTGATCCATCGCCGCCTTGGGAGACGTGAAAATGTTGCAGTCCCCCTCCTGGCCCACCCGCAGGCGGGCGGGGTACAGCATGGCATAGGGGATGCCTTCAGACTGTAGAATTTGTTTTTACTGCGCCAAAGTCCCGCCTTGCTGACTGGACGGCTACCGTAAAGTCAGGGAAGAAGGACAGCGTGTTACCTTGGTGATTGACTGTGCCCTTTTCTCTAGCGAGCCTCAAAATGACATCCCGGTCCCGATAGTTTAATAACCGTGCTATTACTGGGCGAGGTGGGGCGCCTGGCACCGGTCTCGCCGCCAATGAACGGTGGGCCCGCTCTACTATAAACATAGTGGACAGATTTTCAGGGCCGAAAATGTCTTTGAGCAGGGTCTCGATGAAGGTCTCCATCCTGCCAGTATTGGTGGACTCCGGCAGGCCTGTGATGTGGATGTTGTTTCAACGAGACCGGGCCTCTAAATCTTCATTCTTCACTTCTATAAGGGCAAGAACCTTCTCCATGTGGAGTGCCTTGCCCACCACCTCGCTAAGACCATCCTCGTTAGTGGAGACTCGCTGCTCTATTTCCCCCATCCTCGCTTTCTGTTTTTTCAGTTGGGGTGACATATGGTCAAGTCTGTGATTCATCGCAGCCATATTCCCTTCAATGGATTGGAGACTTTTCTGCATAGCTAGCAGTGTCATTTCCAACGTGGAGGGGCCCTCGCCTTGGGCATCCGCCTCGGAGTCAGAGGCCGCTTTTTGCTTCAGCTTGTTGGGCTTTCGCACCTCAAACGTGAGGCAAGGCTGCGATTTGTCCGTTCTCCCCATGACTGCTAGTAACAAGGTGAGTAGACTTGAAAGGTCGGAAAACCCTGCAGCAGTATACGCACACTGTCGCACGTGAGTTGTGGGCCTCCCACTGCACCCGCAAGCAGACTCAAGCAATGCCAATGAAGTGTGGGAGCGGCAGCTATGTAAGGCAGGTATTGCAGGACTACAGTGGAGTTATCCCTCCCGACAGGCCACTAATGCACATGTATGCAATATAGCCCCGGACTCCAGGAGCACTGTGGTACCAGTCTGGTGATTATAATTCAAAGCACAGCACGTTAATAGGGCAGCACCATGCAGAGATACATGCGACGCAGTTTCCAATTACCGGGCAAGGAGTGAAAGTGCAATGAGCCAGGGAGTTAGCAGCAGCAAAGCGCTCCCTGCCCTCGTGAGTTATCAGCCTCCAATGTACACCAGCAATCAAAGCCAGGCTCTAGTAGAAAAACGTGGTAAAAGCACCCGAGCAAGGCAGATGGCACAGTTTTCCAATGAAGTCAGCTCTCCCAACAAGTCGCGACTGTGCACTTATTTATGACAGCTCTGCACTCCAGGGGCACAATGACAGCGTCCCGGTGACCACCATCCCTAGCACATCACCGCAGGGGAGATGATCATAGCAGGACGAGCTCCGCACACACCAGCTCCGCAGGTTCAATTCACACGTGGTGCCCCACCAGCGTCTCAGGCCCCAGATGCAATGTAAAGAATCATCCCCAATGTGCGGGAGAAATGCGTCTAAATGAGGAGTCCCTGGGTAGCAGCTACAAGTCAGGGCCAGCAAGTCGCTCCGTATTCACTGGGGGGCCTCTCCACCCCGCCCGACCAGAGTCCAGGATAGCGCTGACAGGTAGGCCTGTGCTCACCGTGCGCAGCGCCTGCAGGCCGCAGATGGCAGGCCGCGACCCTGAGCCCAGGCCCACACCCACCTCCGCAGCCGCAGGCCTAGGCACGGGCCACTCCCCACCTCCTGCAGCCCGCAGCGGACGTAGATGACCTCCCGCGGCGGCAGTCGAGGACCTCAGGTGGGATCTGTAGGCGCCTCCAGGCTCCACTCGGTGTGCAGGTATCGCGTGTAGTCACCTCGGGCAGCCAGCGGCCGGATGAGGGCACAGAGTCGCCTTGGAGCCGTCGGCCACCCTCGAGCCCACACAGTCAGCAGCTCAGGTAGGCAGGAACTGGCAGCCGCCGGCAGCACAGAGTCTGGACAGTATTCCGGTACCGCAGCTCACTTTCCCCGCGCGGAGCACCGGCTGGAGCACCGCCTCAGCTCACCACAACAGCGGCCGCCATGTTGGCTGCGTGACGGTTAGAGCTGCTTTCCCGGTTTTCACACGCCTCAAGGGACTCTGACAGTTCCCGTGTCCCTCACCAGCAGCAGGGGAGTCACACCTTGCAGGGCATTCATTTGGGCCACTTGGATGCCGCGATATACAGCAGATACTGGGCGGATAGTAGATCAACCGGGCAGAGCTACACTAATGTGCAGCCATCTTGCCTGGCGCCCTCTAGCGCCCCCAATTGTCCTTTATTTAACGTTTCATTCTCTGTATTAATTGCGCTTTCTGTCTGTCTCTATTTGTGCAGCAATGACCCGCCTGCAATATTAGACAAGTTTCAGGTGATTTATAGGCTGGGCTCAGGTGTGCATCCGGTTGAATCGTGTACAACCTTATAGCCCGTCGTAGCTGGCTATACTCTCCATTAAAGGCCCACTCCAGAGTTAAAGGCATTCGGCTCTAGCCTTTAACTCTTGAGCGGGCCTTTAATGGCCGCTATAGCTCAGCTAAGTGGGCTATAAGGCTATTAGAACATTCCATCAGGGCAGAATGTTCTAATTAGCTCAGTGAGGCCTTAGCTCAAGGCTGTTGCTGTGAAAGACAAACACTGGAATGTTGAAGCTCCGAACTTTTTCCAGCCATTAGAAGCCCAGAGCTACTCCATTGTCTGCAATGGAGTGCTCAACATTTCAATGTTCTAATCCCTAACTCAGCCAGAGATGAAGAGATCTGCTGCTTCTGTCTGATCTTGCCCATGTGGAATTTCGTTTCTGCAGTGGGGGCTGCTCAGGATCCGAAGCGGTAGGGTGAGGGGAAGATACAAACATAAGCAAAGACGAAAACAAAAGTAACAAGCTTTTGCAATGCAATGGGTCTCGCCTTTGGGACCTTATATGTATTTAGCTATGCAGCACATTAGCCTGGGTGCTGAAACATCTACTTTTCTTTAACATGGAGGGAAAGCAAGCACCAAATTGCGTGACACACCAGGTATGGGAACACATGGAGAGAAACATTGCCTTTCAGCGGGAAATGGTATAGTCCAAAGCTCTGTTTTTAATATAAAATCAGGACCTTCGGTGGTCATATCATTGAAAATACAAGATTTGACAAAAATATTATTGTCTACGGGTGCTTGTGGAAGACAATTTCTATGGACTGGAATCTAGGGAATGCTAAAGTGATTCTAATATTTTACTGACCTCTGCTGGTCGTTTTCTATCAAGAAAGTTAAATAGAGGCAGTTGCCAGAAATATAAAAAACAGAAAGTCCCTCAGCAGAAAGCAATTCTGGCATTTAACTGATCTCTACTGGTTGTTTTCTATCAAGACAGTTAAATAGAGGCAGTTGAACAAGCAGAAAGCAATTCTGGTTTTTTACTGACCTCTACTGGTCGTTTTCTATCAAGACAGTTAAATAGAGGCAGATGAACAGAAAAAAAGTCCCTAAGCGGAATCAGACAAGTCCTAGGGCTGTTCTCCAGAGCCCACAAAGTACATACACATATAAGTATATACTAAAGTAGATACAAGAGGTCTCGAATGCTTGACCTAAAAATATATAACTTTACTTACCTGACGCTGTGTCTGCTCCATCTTGCTCCTCTCCCGATCCTAGACTGGTGCACACTGTTCAGGCTCCCAGAAGCCAATCCCAGCGCTGCTCTCATGCTGGGAATGCTAATACCAGCATGAGAGCAGCACTGCAATTGGTCTGAGCTGTCTGGTTTGCTCCGCAGACAGTGCCTGAGAGCCTGTGGCTTTTCTCCACTCAGCTGTATAACACAGCCAGGTGGAGAAAAGCTAAGAGTGCATTACAGTTAGGCCAGTTTAAGACGGGCGCCCAAACCATCATGTGCATTTAGTAGTGCCCATCATTCCTCCTCCCCACTATTGTCATGCATTGCATGGCCCCACTATATGATGCTGCTCCTGGCAGCCTGCAGGAGGTAAGAAGAAAAATAAAATGATAATAAAATTGATTTATTGTCATTTTACATTTCATATGTTTTCCTCTGCTGCCACCTAGTGGGGCGACGCTCCTCGACTTTAATAGAGGAGCCGCCCTGCCTGTCCCAAAAGAACGGTAGAGCAGGGGAAACACGATTCGAAGAGGAACACAGCACCAGAAGAAACTAGGAGGCGACTCAAACTGGAAGGCCGCCGAGCAGCAGCAGATACACTGACACTTTCCTAGGATTTATCGGTGAGTGAAATGAAAACCCCAGCTGCTCACGGCGTGAGTCGGTGCCTTTCACACCTGCATCATATCACCCTTAGACAGCTAGTTACAGCCGCGTCGCAGGAGCATGTGTATTTTCAATCCAGTAGTCTGTCGGGTGTCTCCATTGTAGTGATCGCCTGATCACCGGTCTAGTGTTTTGCATTGTGCCTCAACCACACTATACACCCACCCCTCACAGGCGTCACCAGTCAGGTGACCCTGACAATAAAAGGGGCCGAGCGCACGTGCTCGTGGCCATTGCTACCCAGTAACCCTTGGTGTCTGTGTCCATCATTATGATCTGCATGTGGGCCTAGGGCCCAGCATGAGACCACCACATCCATCACGCTCGATTCGGTCTCCGCTAAGTAGGACATTTGTGTCAGGGTTGCGCATTTCTCACCTGGGCGTGCAGCGGGTCTCTCAAATTCTCGGTGCCCTTTCCCTGCTGCACAGGACTTGTTCGTCGGGCAATGTGTCTTTGAGAGAGGGGACATTGTGTGCTGGCTGTATTAGGTTTAAAATGAAGCGTCTTGGCACCCAGGAACATGAAAAGTAGATACCGACTTCCAAAGAAACTCAAGAGCTCTGTGTGCTGTTTTCGAAATATTAAAACACTGCCCCGTGTACATGTATATACGGAAATACGTTGTCGAGCCAGGGTTTTTTGTGTTTTACGACGGGTTGTACTGAT
Organism: Calotriton arnoldi; assembly: GCA_963921515.1. Classification (NCBI taxonomy): domain Eukaryota; kingdom Metazoa; phylum Chordata; class Amphibia; order Caudata; family Salamandridae; genus Calotriton; species Calotriton arnoldi. The sequence continues at coordinate 735,910 of CAWUFW010008376.1, read as the reverse complement.
TTACTGGGCTTTGGGGCAACCACTTTTTTTTATTGTTTGGAGATCCAAAATACCTGCCCCAGAAGCATCTTTTTCTTTCTGGTGACGTGGATGCGAACGAGGCAATCCCAAGAACGAGTGAGTGCCTTTTAAAGGTTCGTAGGACCAGGTGACACGATCCTATGATGATCTAATGTATTGTACTCTCATTTATATAGTGGATACTACCTCTGATAAGGCGTCAAAGCGCTTTAGGCCAGCCAGCACACTGCTCTCGAACTAATGGTTTGTCCAGTATTATTGGTTATTGTTGTTGGGTTACTCTTGTCGGCCTGAAGAAACCATTCCATGCATCATTCCAGTTTATTTTTTGTGTATATTATTACGACTAAGTTGTGATCATTTATGAGTAGGGAAGGTTGCGGGGTGACTGTTTACATGGTCTTCATTGGTCTTCATCGGTTTGGTTTTCTCGTAAGAAAGTGTCACACTAAGTGTCACACATTTGGTTGTTGAATGTCACTCGTTAGTACACTGAAACCATGAAAATGTCACCACTTATTTAAATGTCACACATAAGCAATCTTGGCAGCTATGATGGAGGGGTGCTCTAAATAGGGGGGGTTAGTGCTCGATGGGGATGGAAGGGTTGTCCACCAATATTTGGTGTTTATTCAACATCGACCATTATCGAAATCACCTCCAAAATGTTCCATGTTCTGTACATCTTTTATCTGTGCCTTCTTCCCTTGAGTTAATTTGTTTTGAAATGCAGGAATCTGATTATGTATCCTCATTTTACCTTATTGCTTCTCGCTGGGGTCTACTGTGCCAGGGTGTGGTTTTGAGATGGATTTCCTTCAGGCTTCATTGCTGCCCATTGTTTGTACCTGTTTTTGGGTAGTACAAGCTTATACAGTGCACGCCATAAGCGGCTTTTGAAATTTAAAATAGTATATAATCCAAACTTTGCAGCGGCTGATAAGGTGCAATTGTAATTTTCTGTTACCTTTAGTACAACATACGTGCTGGAATTCTAGGACAACGCAGTGCACTTTCCACAATACACATTGGCTTTTTGCACTACTGCATTTTGGCATCATTAATCTGGTGTGCATCACACCAACCTTGAAGAAAGCACTATCTGTTAGTATTTCTAAGCTTAAGAGTTTAGCGAAGTGCATAAAATACTGTTTTAAATATTTTGCTCCTGCCTTGGCCGGCTGGCAGTGTCTTCAAGGAACAAGTTTTGTTGTAATTTTGGTTCAAGAACAAGTAGAACATTAGAATGTTGAGTGCTCCATTGAAGACAATGGAATAGCCCCCGGCTTCTACTGGCTGGTAAAAGCCCGGAGTTCCAACATTCCAATGTTTGTCTTTCACAGCAGCAGCTGTGAACAAAGGCCTCAAGGAGTCCAAGGAGATTTCAACCCCCTCAGGCTCCATGAGGCCTTTGTTTTACTAATTAGAACATGCTGCTCTGATGAGGGGGAATGTTCCAATAGCCTTATAGCCCGCTGTAGCTGGGCTAAACCGGCCATTAAAGTCACACCCACTTGTTAACCCCTTCGCTGCTAGGTCTTTTCCCACTGTGCTAAGCCTTTTTTGGGCTATTTGGGTTAGTTGGCATTTAGACCCCCCATAACATGTTTTTAACATAAGGTATCCACGCCAAACTTGAGTCCTTTTTTTCCAACATCCTGGGAATTCTGAAGGTACCCAGGGACTGTGGATTCTCCTATAGGGGACTGAGAAATTAGCCAAAGTACAGATAAACTTTGTTTTTTGGGGGAAAAATGGGAAAAAAGTGCTGCAGAAGAAAGCGTCTGTTTTTTTTCCTGCAAAAGGCATCAGCAAAGGGTTTGCAGGGCTAAAATCACCATCTGTCTGGCTTTCCAGAACAGGCAGACTTGAATCAGAAAAACACATTTTTCAACACAGTTTTGGCCTTTTACTGGGACATAGCCCATTTTCCCAATTTTTTTGTGCTTTCAACCTCCTTCCAGTTAGTGGTAGAAATGGGTGTGAAACCAATGGTAGATCCCGGAAAGGTATACATTTCAGAAACGTAGACAGAATTCTAAATTAACCAAGGGGGCATTTGTGTAGACCTTTCAAGATTTTTCTATAGAAAGTAACAGTTGAAATAAAAAAATATTGAAATTGAGTTGAAAAAAACAGCCATTTGTGTCTACGTTTTCATCTGCAACTTCTAACAATAGCAGATTTTTGAAAGCAATATACTGTTATGTCTGCTGGACCCCTCTTCTTGCAGGGAAATATAGGGCTTGTAGGTTCTCCAAGAAGCCGACTTACCCTGACTGAACTGAGCTGCATCTTGCAATAGTTTTTCATTGTGTACTTGGCAATTCATTGGGTAAAATATAAAGAGGGAAAAATAGATATCAAGGAAACATATGTATTACAGAAATCGGCACAAGATATGGTGTTTAGAAACAGTGGTTATTTGTGCATCTTTGAATTTGTGGGTACGCATACTAGCATGTGAATTACAGGACATTTCTGGAAATGACTTCTTTCTTACGGACTGTCTTACATTTGGAAGGCGCAAATGCCTGGAAAGACAATTGGTAATAACATTTGTTCTGCAAATCTGTGTTTCCCTAAGTCTCCTGATAAAAGTGGCACCTTAATTTTGTGGGTAGGCCTAGTGCCGGCTACAGGCAACGCCCCAAAATGCAATGTGGAAACATCACATTTTTCTACTGAAAACTGGACCTTTTTTGCAGTGTGCCTACCTGTGGATTTTGGGCCCTAGCTCAATCGGAACTTAGAGAAACCTAGCATACCTGTACATTTTTTGAACTAGACACCTCGAGTAATCCAAAATGGGGTGACTCGTATGCCTCTCGCCAGGTTTGTTACCCAGAATCTCTTTCAAACCTCAAAATTTGACTAAAAAACAAATTTTCCTCACATTTATGTGAAGGAAAGCTGTGGAATCTGAGGGAAGCCACAAACTTTCTTCTACCCAGCATTACCCCAAGTTATCTGATAAAAATGGTACCTCACTTGTGTGGTAGGCCAAGTGCCCGCAACAGGAAATGGCCCAAAATGCAATTGGTACGCATCACATTTTTTCACCGAAAACTGGACCTTTTTTTTAATGTGAGTAGCTCTAGATTCTGGACCCTAACTCAGTCGGCACCAAGGGGAACCTAGCAAACCTGTACATTTTTTAAAACTATAAAACTAGACACCTAGGGGTATCCAGGGTAGGCTGACTTGTGAGCCTGTCACCACGTATTTTTTACCCAGAATCTCTTGCAAACCTTAAACTTTGACTAAAAAAACACATTTACTTCACATTTCTGTGATGGAAAGTTCTGGAATCTGTGGGGAACCACAAACTTCCATCTACCTGGGATTCCCTCACGTCTCCCGATAAAAATGATACCTCATTTGTGTGGGTAGGCCTAGTGCCTGCAGCAGGAAATGGCCCAAAATGCAACATGGATGCATCTCATTTTTCCACCGAAAACTGAGCCTTTTATCCAATGTGGGTAGCTCTAGATTTTGGACCCTAGCTCAGCTGGCATATATGGAAACCAAGCCAACCTGTACAGTTTTGAAAACTAGACACCAAGGGGTATCCAGGTTGGGCTGACTTGAATGGGTCTCACCAGGCTCTCATTCAGGTCGGAGGCTTTCTGACCAACATTGAAATAGACCCCATAGTGTGAGCCCAGGCCCACCACGGGATACAAGGCAATCTGAGCATTTTAAGTCTGTAGGATCAGAAGAAGAGCCCAGTTACCAAGGCGTACACCCTTTATAAATAGTATATGACCTGCTCTCAATCCATTTTGTAATGGATTGCCGTACTGCGGTCCCCCATTTTTGCGACTTTCACCCTTTGCACTCGTACAGCTTGGACTCCATGTTGTATATTGACAAAAACCTGAATCTCCACTCCACAAATGTTGGAGGCTCTGGGTTTAGCCAGCCTAAAGTGATACACATCTGTGCAACTGCGATGGCAATAAAGACCATATATGATTCTCTTTTGTCAGGCCCAATACCCACTGAGTCATCCACCACCCCTAATAGCGCCAGTATAGGATTAATCTGAATCTGGCCCCCAATAACCATACCAATGAATAAGCCAATTTCCCAAAAAAGGGGCCCAGTACCAGGCATGAAAAAAAGATATGCACTGTTTCAGTTTGCCCATCCCCACAACGAAGCCAACAGTCATTATCTCTCCTGCTCCAGTTATGGAGTTTCGCTGGGGTATAATAAAGATCAAATATGGTTTTGAAATGTTGGCTCTTTAGCCCCGCTGTCATCAGTGCTTTGCTACTTATCTCAAGTGATTCATGCAGTACCCGACCCTGGGCCCCCAACATAAGTTCCCATTTGGCATTATGGGTTTCCGGGTCATCTGGTAGAGCCTGTATCAATAGATCATACAAGGCCCGAGCCTGGTCCCCTTGTCAATAGCATCCACAATAGAAATAGAGCTAGCCAAGAATTGATTCTTAGGCATCCTATTAACAAAGTCGCGAATCTGAAGAAATAAAAAAAGTGTAGCCTGGTAAGACCATATTTCTCTCGTAGCTCACCAAATTAATTTAGCTGTGTCCCATCAAAAAGATACCCCGGCTGCAGGATACCATTCCGAGACCAATTTCTGACAATTGCATCATTAAACATAGGTGGTAAAACTGGTGACCCCCATATAGGTATATCAAATTTAAGTTTAGTGATGTCAATTTTTTTTTAATTGCCGTCAAAGCTGAGACATACCTTGCAGAACCTTAAATTTTGTTTTCTTGTAGTAGCTAGGTTCAATATTTTTCAACAAATAACCTTCAGCTTCATCTCCCAAAATGAGGTTGTAAATTGATGGTACATCTGAGCGTGATAAGGGTGCGTTACTATTCAACGGGAATGCATCATTAAGAGATCCTTCAGAGAACATCGGTCCGATAATGGGACATCTCAGCGGTAGAAAAGAACCCATGAAGCAGCCATTAGTTGAAATGTGTATAGTAAAATACTGACCGCTGTGTCCACGGGTACATGCATGCAGTAATAAGAATAAAACTATCATACATGGGAAGCATCCGCTCTACATTATTAGCGAGTAGCCTGGTTGAAGTAATATCACACTTAGGCAGTATCCATTACATCTAATCACCCCCGAGTAGGACTTGTTTTTCTGGGCAGGAAAATGGCGAATTACTATTCCGTTGTATTTCCCAATGTTTTTGCATGCATATCGCTTGATTCCATTCTGCATTATGCGAAACATTTTAATATCAACTCCTTTCCTCATACATTTCCAGTAATTAAATGTTTTTCAGGATTGTAATTCTCCAAACATGGCGCTGCCACTACTCTGGCAACGGCTGCCAGTTTGAACTAACCGATCGGTCTAGTACTACGAAGCAGAATGACAGGGCGTTTTTTCCCGCCGCATGGTTAAGAAAGGGCTTTATAAACGGAAACGGCCCATGCACCAGTTAGTATGCGGTCCCCAGGGAGAAAAGTAGGTTACTGTATCAGAGGCGGCTTTGACGAAGTAAGTGGCGGGGGGCTTCTTTTTTCATGCAGATGGAGTACGCTACCCACCTGTTAAACAGCAACAAGAGTACATGATATATAGACTTGCTTTTTCCCCTTCCCCTTTTTAGAGTGTGACTACAAGCCCTTTTACCCCTGGCTTTGACCATGATGCAATAATATAGCATCTACAGAAGTATGTCACATGGATTATCTTATCTATGTTTTATGTTGTACTGTCACGTGGTGTCTTGTTTCACGAGTGCTATTTTACGAGTGGTGTCACCCTTTACAGTGTGTGGGATGTTCATGGCACACTTTATGGCACATAGGATAGACCATATGAGCACCCACAATATACGATACGATATTTTGATAAGTTGCATGCACAATCATGCTAATGCGACCTGCCAGCATGGCTGACAGGACACTGTTGTTATATATCTTTTTGCTTTCTAATTAAAGACACGGATTAATCACTAGAACCGTATGTATACAGTGCGCATTAGGTGTGCATGGTTTGTGTCCTTATTACAGGATTCACTAGGAGTGGTACACACGGGACTGGACCCCGTGGAATCCTGATGAAGAGCTATTAGGGGAACAGCTCGAAACATGTTGACAAAAACTCATTACTGAGACAATCGGACTCATTAAGGTAAGGTTTCTTCTCAGTAAACGACCCCTGATTTTTTAACCATACCAACTAGGGGCGGGAATAAAAGAGTGGCCAACTAGTTAGGTATTTTTAGCTTTTCTTTCCCTTTCCACTCCACATCACTGCACTACACATAGTCTACAATAAAACGTGCTCCTACGAAATTCACAAGTCGCAGCACGCCTCAATCCGTAGAGGATTGAGAGGAACCCCAATGATAAAGCATGCCACCTAGGGGCAACCCTGGTGGGTGAGGGGTCTCTAGAAAAAATGTATTTTTCTGGACAAGGGATTACAACAAATTCTTGCTGTATCCTATCTAATTCCCTAAGGGCAGGTCTTCTTCGATATTCTCATTTTTTGTCTAACTACGTAACTGTCAGGAAGATAAACCTAGCCTCTACCTCTGCCTCCCTCTCTACTTTGGTACCTAAATAGATATAGTAATTTGGGTAGAATTGTCATTTTTAAGACGCTGCCCCTTCTCACCAATGACAGATAAAAGTGATCGATTCTCCAAAGATCCCATTCTACGTTGTATGCCAAGGGCGTCATATTTAGGTCCACAATATGCCCTAGGTCTGCAGAAAAGCAGATCCCCAGATAAACTGTCTCCTCCACCGCATAAGGATCAAAATATTCCACCTCTTTGGTGCCCACCACTTGAGTTTTACCCTTATTAAGCTTATAGCCAAGGATATACCAAATAGATTTGCTTTCTTCTGTATCCCCACTAAGACCTGCAGAGGATCTGCCATCGTGACCGCTGCATCATCCGAGTACGCCAACACTTTATATTCAACTTGTCCTGCTAGCACTGGTTGAATCTGCGGATTCCTTTCTGGCATTGTAATAAACGGGTGAATATGCAAAACGAATAATAGCGGTAGTCCCCCTAGAGATCTGAATATCTTAGGACTCTACCCCCATAATACATAGTTTAGCCATAGGAGCATGATAGAGTGATTTAATAGCCCTGATAAAACCAGGGCCAAACCCAAATTTCCCAAGCACCGCCCATAGAAAGCCCCACGAGACCCTGTTAAATGCCTTTTCGGCATCCATTGGAATAAGGCCCATTTTTGTCTGCATTATTTCTGTAATATCAAACAGGGTAATCACTCTCTTTGAGTGATCAACTATTCCATGGCCTGGGATAAATCCATGCTGTTGAGAGGAAAATAAAGCAGCCATGATTTTGCATAAACGGGTTGCCAAGACCTTGGAGTAAATTTTGACATCACGATTTATCAACGTTATTGGTCTATAGGACCCTTTTATTTTTAACAATTATATTAGTTGATCCCAATGAAGAGAAAGTCTCACCTCCCTGTGCTTTGAAAAAAACTGAAGCATATTTTGTGCCAGCTCATTATTTTGTGCCTTGTATAATTCAAGGGGAAGACTATCTGTTCCTGTTGCCTTTAAAAAAAACTGAAAGCAGATCTTGCGCCAGCTCATTATATAGTGCCTTGTATAACTCAAGGGGAAGACTATCTGGCCCCATTGCCTTCCCTGATGCCAATGAGATAATTGCCACAGCAATTTCCTCTGCCGTGATTGGCGGTCCAGACCAGCCTGAGCCTCCATAATAAGCCCTACCCCTTCCATTACTCCCTAAACCTCTTCATGCCTCCCCTGTGATGCAGCCAGCTCCTCTGTATATAATTTCTCAGAGAAATCTTTGAAGACTTTAACTATATATCCTGGTGAGTCATATTTAGTTCCCTGATCATCCTGGATTGTCTCTATCCCTGTCTCCACCTCCCTTTGCATAATGCGTAACGGAAGAAGACGCTCAACCTTTCACTGTGTTTATAGCACTCCATTCTATGATTATAAAATTTAGCTGCGATTTCTGTACTAAAAATTTGCATAATTTTAGATTTTAAAACTGTGATTCTCTGCTGAACCGCATTGGGATCCAGCTTCTGAGAGATCACCCAGATCAAGCGCTCCTCTAATAATGAAAGATCTTTAAACAAGGCCTGAGTCTCCCTTTGTTTTTTCCTTTGTTATAAATTGTAGCTCAATGTTTCCCCCATGATTCCGGCCTTTAAAGTATCCCAGAGCACCTTATTCTTAACAGTGCCCCTATTTATCTCTAAGAATTTAACTGTCCATTGTCGCATATGATCTAAATATTTTGCATTACATAGGAGTTTTTTTTTATCAAAGGTCCAATTAGCTTGTAGTTTAACAAACCCTACTACTGGAACCTCCACGTCCAGAGGGCTATAATCCAACAGGGCCCGAGGAAGCCTCTCAACTGCAGCATGGCTACTAAGTACGGTAGATGTAAAATTATAGTCCAAGCAAACTAGTTTATTGTGTGGGTATGAGAAAAATGTATAGCCCGGAGCCTTAAATTGCCCTCAAATATCCACTAAGCTGTGATCTTTGACCAACCATCAAAGTGCCTTAAACACTATGGGCTTCCTCCCTTAATCTTCCTGAGGGGCATCTAGTCTGTTGTCAACCTCTAAATGTATATTAAAATCACCTCAAAATATGAGTGGAACTGGCCAATTTTCCAGCACGATATTCAAAATATCGAAAATGTTAGCTTCATCAGTATTAGCTCCATAAAATGAGCATAGCGTAAACTGCTCTGCACCAATACGCGATCCTAAAATAACCCACCTGCCAGTTTATCAATTTTTAGCAAGTATGGCAACCCCTCTAGATGTTAGACCTTTCTGTGTATAACTCGGAAGGCCCAGTCCCAGATCGGAGAAGAGACCTCTCTTACCCTAGGGAATATGCATTTCCTGAAGGCAGAATATATCGAGTTTCATCAATCTTGGGGCTAATGCCACCCTACCTCTCTTGGCCCTATTGTTTAGTCCACAAACATTAAGTGTAACAATACACAGTTTATTATCCCCTATGACAGCCAGTTGTATGCATAGCTTTTGGGGAGCCCCCTCCATTGGACATGTATCATGTAAAATACCAATTAGCTCTTCAAGATGCTCAGTGTCAAAGCTACCATAGAAATGGAGACATAAAGTGGCACCTGCATCCTTTGGCTGCCATCTTAATATTTGAAAAACATCTGTGGTAGTACCCAGATTCCACACTCCTAGTATCATACCAATAAACAAATCAATTCCAAATCAAATCAATGCACATAATTTATGTTTACTTTCCCACAAGTTCATGCTCCTTCCTTTGCCCAGACCCCCCTTCCAAACCTCCATCCCACTCTACCCCATCCCAACTCCTCCCCATCAGCCTCCCCCACCCCACCACCCCTTCAAGGCAATTAAATCAAAGTGGTCCATAAATGGAGCTGTGGCGTCCTCGCATACCTGACCCTATCCTAAATCTAATTTATTCTCTAAAGAGTTAATCAACCCTCGACCCATCCAAATATTAAATCCAAAACCACCCCATCCTGACAAAAGAAAACAGAAGACCCATAATCCTAATCTTACCTACTTGCCAGTGGGTGGAGGCTTAACTAGTTTTACCCTGCAGTCAATACCAATGCTAGCTGCTTCAACCTTCTATCCCACTAGGAATTGAAGCCCCAATCCTACACTGTGAAAAACCGTGATTGACAAACATAGTCATAAACATAATCATCAACTGTCAATTTTAGAATTTTGGTATAACAATTTATCACAACCTCATCATTGAAGAGCTTGTTTTATCATTTTATACCCCAAATTCAACCCAGCCCAAGATTTTCAAGGAACTGCTTTGCCTTGATTTCTGACAAAAAACTGAGTTCTGCCATGGATTATAATCTTCAGTTTGGCTGGGTTCATTAAATGCGGCTGTGCCCCTTACTGTGAAAGGGCTATATCAACTGTCTCATTCGCCACTGTCTCTCCACTGTAATGTGGCAAAAGTCGGGTCACACAAAGAATGAACACCCATTGTAGGTGTGCTTCTGGTCAGGGCTTGCAAGTTCGGATACTGACTGTCGAAGGAGAAAGTTCCCCAAGAATACCAAAATTGCTCTTGGCCCTGCCTATATCGAGGGTGTTGTCAAAAAGGAAATTTGTGGGCTCTTCGGATTTCACCCTACCAACTCCAGTTAGCCAATTCTGGGAAGGTGCCCTTCAGGGATCTGCCCCTCTGTCCCTTTGGCCACCCCCAACATACTCTTAGATTGTTCCTTCTCAGCCTGTTCTCTAATTCATCCAGCTTCCACTGGGTATCAGTCATTTGTGACTCCAGTGTCTCTGTCACTTTCTTATTTGTTATCACCTCAGCCTCCAGGGTGACTATCCTATTTTCCATCTCAGACATTCTTTCGGAGAATTCAGAGATGTTTTAGCAACTCTCCGTATGGCGCCTTGTAGCTTCCTGTTCGCTGATTGATCCTTGCGGCTGTCCACAAGAGTGTCATCACTATGGACCATGATGCTTTGGTAAATTGCCTTTAGTGGGGAGGCATTCAGATGATTTTACCACTCAAGTTTACAGCCCTGTGTATTGCCTTCCAGTTGCGGTAGTACCGAAGAGTTCCACTGCTTATCATCCCCAGTATAGGGCCTGTTTTTTTTTTTTAACAGCCAGGCATGCCCCATTTTGGGCTACTACTGAAGTTAGAGTCTCAGCCCCCTATGTTGGAGGGCTTATATCACTAGAGACGCTTGCCTGCAAGTTTCTCCTATCCGTGAGGCCTCCAAGAGATTTTAAATCTTCAGAGCAGTCCGATTGATCAGAGAGAGAAAAGAAGCACTCCCCAATATTCAGATCTGCCCGACTATTGTGTTGAGGAGAGTCCCCCCTGACTCGGAGGGTGCAGTTTGGCCTTGTTGGGGTTACTAAACTTACTAAGCACCCCTGGAAGTTGGTTGTTAGAGCCCAGGCCAACCATAGCCACAGTTGTACCTTGAGCAATTTCTGCGGCTTTGCACCCCCCATCAGCTGCGAGTGAGGGCCCTGGGTTACAAACCTTTTCTGGGAAGGGCCCCTGTTTAGCATTTGGGTCATTCAAATCTTGTACACCCAGCATGGCTGAAGCATCACACAACAAGGGTGTTGGCCCCCCACTCTTACTACTGCTCACAGTTACTTCAGGCTCCAAGTCATTAACTCAGTAGATCTAGATGCATTTGATCTGACATCTGGGTGCCTGCCTTGCTTGAGGACTGATGCTCCGGAGGTCTTGGCAGTGGGTTTTTGCGTGGGGGGGGGGAGAAGCACTCCATTACGTCTTGCCTGCTGGTCTCCTGGCCACTAGAGGGTTTCCTGAAGAAATTGGTCACCATTGCCGCTGCTTTTCAAGTCCTCTGGGCTGCATTGTGGGAAAGCTGGCTGTATTGCCTGATTTATTAGAAGGAAGCACCTCACTCCATTGTGAACCAGGCTTAGAACGCTCTGCCAAGCTGAGAGCGCTGCTGACAGCATGGGACGTGGACGCCTGTGCAACCTTGGGCGCCATGACGCTCCTTGCCGTGTATTGGGTCCTCCGGAATCGGTCTGGCCAGATGGTGCGTTGCAGGTGTTGTATGCACAGCCCACCAAATCAGCTCCTGTGCTGCACGTATGACTTTCACCACTGAAATCAAAGATCCGCCAGTAGTGTAATCGCCTGCAATAGGACAGCATTACACCTGTGATTGGGGCCGGTCAGGATAGGGGTATCAGCAGGGTCAAATCCATTATCAGACAAGGTAGGGAGGACGTCAGGATCAACCGTCATCCCACGCCCATCTTCGCCTGTTGTCTATTTTCTAAATGCGTTTTTTGAGAAGACAAGGGTACCCCAATATGTGAACCTGGGGTGGCGAGATATTTAGGAAACAGTGGTTCAGGTGTGGCCTAAATGGTCCAAAGCGAGAAAGTGACCCAACAGGGAACACTTGGTTCTAAGATTTTGAAATTAATTCATGAGGGAGCAAAGGAAAGATCAAAGGAAGGTCATGTAGGTCAGATAAATGATAAACATTTATTTTACAATTTTTGTATATAGTATTCAGGTGCTCACATATATTTAAGTGAAAAGAAGCGTGACATGCAGGGTGATAGTGAGGTTTAAAAGGCATCGCATTGACAACAGTATAATGAGCTCCACAGTTATTTTACAAAGAGTAATAGGAGTTCATGTTGTATGGTGGTCGACGGCGTTTCGAACCCAATAAGTGGGGTTCATCTTCAGGACAAGGGTGAGCAAGCTGAATTAGAGGAAAGGAAAATCATCCTTGGCCCATTCGTCTGTTAATGATGTGGGCGGCTGGTACTGATTTTTAAAATTGGCTGAGGCGTGAATTATTGGCGCCAAGGAACTAAGTGGGAAGGTCTGCCCGGGACTCGTGTTTGCTTATTTTGGAGGGAACCCGGGATGGGAAGGCAGCTGGACGGGATGATTAGTTTTGTTTTTATGGAAAACGAACAGCAGGGCCTTTAGCCCTGCTGTTCGTTTTCCATAAAAGCAAAATAATCATCCCGCCGGCCCTGCTGTTTGTTTTCAATAAAAAACAAAACTAATCATCCCGGCCAGCTGCCTTCCCATCCCGGGTTCCCTCCAAAATAAGCAAACACGAGTCCCGGGCAGACCTTCCCACTTAGTTCCGTGGCGCCAATAATTCACGCCCTCAGCCAATTTTAAAAATCAGTACCAGCCGCCCACATCATTAACAGACGAATGGGCCAAGGATGATTTTCCTTTCCTCTAATTCAGCTTGCTCACCCTTGTCCTGAAGATGAACCCCACTTATTGGGTTCGAAACGCCGTCGACCACCATACAACATGAACTCCTATTACTCTTTGTAAAATAACTGTGGAGCTCATTATACTGTTGTCAATGCGATGCCTTTTTAAACCTCACTATCACCCTGCATGTCACACTTCCTTTCACTTAAATATATGTGAGCACCTGAATACTATACAAAAAATTGTAAAATAAATGTTTATCATTTATCTGACCTACATGACCTTCCTTTGATCTTTCCTTTGCTCCCTCATGAATTAATTTCAAAATCTTAGAACCAAGTGTTCCCTGTTGGGTCACTTTCTGCTTTGGACCATTTAGGCCACACCTGAACCACTGTTTCCTAAATATATTTTCTAAATGCAGCATAATTGTAGATTTTTTATTTGTTCCATATAATTCAGTTCTCTTATTCCATACTGTTTATCAGGTCACATTAAACATATGACTGTGTCATGCAAAGTAATCTAAATATTTAAGTACAGTATAAGAAATATAGACTAGTTTTAGTTAATTTCCCCATTTTCTTTGGTATTGGGTGTTGATAATACATCGGCATTAGGTGTTGAGTGCAGTAGTGGTTGCCCTAGGGGATGACAGGGCTTCGACCCACTGCCTCTTTCTGTCATTATTGCTCGGCATGTTACAATTTTTATATGAAAACAAATTATCTAACGGATCGTTTGTTTGCCCGTAAAAGCTGTAATATTACCTTGCCAGCAGTAGAGGGCTCCACTAGCTATATTGCCCATGTGTCAGGTGTGGGCTGTTACAGCCTGGCTTCACACATACACAATACATATCTGACATGCTGCAATAGCATCACGCAGTGCAGCATGTCAGAAAATGGAGCTTCTTGGCTTGTCAATCACACACCCTCCTGCCCTATCAGAAGCTGGAATAGGGAGAGAAAAAATTCAACATCGGTACCTTCAACCCTAATCCAGCTTCTGATTGGGTGGAAGCTCGTGGGTCTGCCTCTGGCTGCTGGAGACAGAAAGGGGAGACAGATATTGTGGGCCTGCTGGAGCTAACCTTTTGTGTTTAAAAGTCTGTGTGCTGGGAGTATATGTGTATGTATGTGTGAATGGCTTTGTGTGCATGCCTGCCACTGTGTATTTTTGCATTTCTACTTGTGTGCAATCTTAAAGTCTGACCTGGAGTTTGGCAAGGTTTGAGGCAGAGTGCTGGATAGTGCTTTTGGGCCCCACCAACTCCGTAATCCACTAACCTCTACTGGTTGAGTGCTTAAATATATTTTGGCTTCTGCAAAAGTAAGACCAGATTTGATTTACTCAAGGGATCAGAAACATGTAACATTTTATTTTTTTCTAAATCTCCAATCTGTGGTAAGTGATTGGAGTCCTATAATGTTTTTGGATCATCATATTAAACTTTATTACATCATGGTTTTAGTAAACACCCTGGTAATATGCCCATTTACAAACTGGTCAAAATATGGTTTTTCAAGGCTGATCATGAACACACCGTAACTAATTCTATTCTGCCAATGTCCGGGGTTGAGTGCGTGGAGGGCGGCGGAGTTGTAGCGGTAGAGGCTCCTAGATCCAGGGTTCCTGGCCTGGCCGCGGTCGGGTCGCGGACGGGCGCAGACGGGCTTGCCTTAGGCCCGCCTTTGGCGTGCCAGTGGCGCGACCGCACATCAGCCGCCATTAAGTAGGGGAGGGGGGAGGGAGGAGCAGCTGGGAAGTGGGAGCGGTCAAGGGGGAGGGGTCCCGGGGGCAGCGGAGGCAGCGGGAAAGGAAAACAGACAACAACAACAGAAGGGCACAAATACAGAATGAAGCAACAAAATGGGCACAGAGTAGGATGAACTGAAAGCTAATGAAATATAGCAACAGTGGGGCAAGCGCAGACACGAGCAGGAGCGACAAGATACAACGAAAACAAACGGGCACAGAGAGAGAACGAAACAAAAGCTATTTAAGGAAATCTCCAACAGAGGGGGCAGGCGCAGTCACGAGCAGGGGCTGAGCGGTCTCGAACCCTGCCTGGGAGGGGAAAAGAGGATCAGCGGTGGAGCACACCAGAGCGGAGCTGCTGGGGAGAGAGCAGGTCCCAGACCAGGGTCAGAGTCTTTATAAGTGTCTTGTCTTAAGAACATTGAATCACTCTATCAGAGGAGAGCATGTTATACTGCAACATGACTAATAGTACTGTATTTCACCCCCCATAGGTTTGTTGTGCAATGGGGAGTAGTGAGTAAAATCTCAATTTACACATTGGACTGTATTAATGTAATCACGTGACATGCCCTAATTTAACTCTGGAAGGCGAAGCAAAAGTCTGTGGACATAAAAGGAACTGATCAGGACAAGGTCCAGATGCAGAGAAGAAAGGAATTGTAGGGATTAGTCTCCGTGTGAATGGTGGAATTATCCCAACAGACAATCTTTGTGTTCAAATGGGCAGTAAGACATTAGATCTTAGACAAACGTCTTATGTATTTTATGCTTGTGAGGGGGGTTTAATGTTGTTTACTACTTATCTCTGAAATGTCTAAACTCTGCGCTTGATTTTAAGGGTGAGCCTCATGACATTTTAATATACTGATTGTGATGCTGTTTTAAGTTAACAGAGTTGAAAAATAAAGGACCATATTTCTGAATTACAAGAAATAGGCGATGGCACTGATATTCTGTGCAATTGATTCTTGGAATGCAGAATTCAGTAGGGAAAATAATCCCCACATATGCTGTAGTTTTTTAATTCAATTCAAAATATTCTTTATTTTGGTTTTTGTAATACCATCAAAGAGATACATCCAGTTAAAAAAGAAAAAAAAACATAAAACATTACAATTTATCGAAGGATAACACAGATCAATAAAACTGTCAAGTTAAAACAATCTCCTAAAAATGAATTTATAAAATTACATCATCGTGGGTCGTTATAAAATACTATATTGGCCTTAAACAGTTAGCATTATGTGGCAATCATATTGTAAACAGTAAAGTGCATTGTCTAGTTGTGGAGTCATTTGATTAACCTAGCTGGTTCTTTTTGTAGAGAGGTGAGGAGGCGGCTTCTTATAAATTATGAAATCATTAAAAAACCTTGATACCGCAAAAACCTAGGGAGGGGCTGGGTTGGTTTAAAGGATCTTGAACACCCCCTCATGGTTTCTGGTACCCAAACTCCTGCAAATGGAAACCAGCCATTTCGACCGTGGCCTACAAAAAAATTGAGCAAGAAGAAAATAGATGGGGCAGTGTTTCTTTTACATGCCCACAACCTGTACAGCTCTGATCCTTAGGATCATCAACTCCAGCCCAGACAGATGCAAAAGCACGAAGGAGAAGCGTGCCAAATCTAAGCTGCACATACAGTTGTTTGGCCAGCCTTGATTCAATGTTGTCCAAAAATAATTCCACTGAATAAGAATCCTTAAACTGCAAAAAAGAGCTAGTTAAAGTGCCATGTGCGTGAGAAGTTAAAAGACTGCTCAGCTTATAGGACTTTTACTCGTTTTTAGGTCTCGCCTGAGCCAGCGCTTAGCGCTGCACGAGAGTTTTAGTAAGCGGGTTTTGGAAGTGCAAACAGCAGTGGCTTTTGCTGGCGACCAGCTTGCGTTCACATGAGCGTGCACGCGCGCAGCCGCCATCTGTATTTCCTCCATCACGGGTCATGCGATCGCGATCACTTTCACTTTCGCGGCTTTGCAGCCGTGCCAATGCTTGTTACAAATTGCACCTCATTTCCAATTTACATGTGTATGCGGATTGCTCCAGCTCCCTGCCCCCCTGACTTCCTGGCCGCAGCAGCGCGCAGTGCCGCACTGCAGTAAAGCTGTAAATACCTTCCGCAGCTGTCTGCCAGGATGCAGTGAAATACTGTCTTTGTTCGACATTTCTCTTCTCAGGGCGATCGTAAAACTTTCCAGCCCCAACGCCTCACTTTAAAACACACCCCGTTTAACAAAACAAAGCTCCAACCAGGCCTTTTGGCTAAAACGATTTCTACAACCCCTGTTATTGTACTAAAACTATTTCGAGTTTTGGTCACTTAGAGATTCTGGCGCCAGTGCTTTTTTTGTTTTGAACGTGCAAACTCGTATTTTCTTTGCCTTCAAGAATAAATAATATACACCTCGATGTGGCATTTTGTTTTAAGTGTTTGTGGAATATTACACGGCAGCAACGGTGTCTGGGTGGAATCGAGCCAGTATCTGCGCCTAGAAAAGGTCATGTCCAGTGCTTAGCGCTGATTTACGCTGCTAACTGCTTTAGTTACAAAAGCAGCTCTGATACTTTGCAATGGAGCCTGCTCCTTCAGCAAGCGCCGGTGACTTTGAAAATGGAGGCAGCCTGTGGCACTGGCGCGGGATCACGCCCCACACCCTCGCAGACGTCATGCTTTCACCTGCACTGCCCCAAACTCTGCAATGTGGGGCGGGTGGTATTCTAGTTGTGACTAGACGGCCTATGACTTAGCTAGGGGTTGTAGGAGCTGTAGAAATGCAGCGCAGAATACGTATAAGCCGTGCTCTTTCAGTGTTGCGATGAGCATCGTATTTTACATTCTGAGAAAACCACAAGCAGCGTCTGCCTATCGTTTGTTGTAACTGCAGCGAGAGGGATGAGCTCTGATACTGTCAGAGTATGTAATAAGGTCACTAAATACACCCGGGCATTCAGAGCACACGGTTACTTCTACTGCGTAAAAACACGCGTCACGATTGATATTTTCTGTCTAATCCAGATTTTAATGTGTGCGACAAAAAAACCAACATTACGGAAATTCAAGTTACTTTCGGTTTTTTTTTTACAACACTGGCTGAAAAAACACTAACAATGGACAGTCATGCTTTCTGTACCCGTCGAGGGCTGTTCTCGGTATGTCTCATCGTGTGCGTTGTTTGGAAGGAGTCATATGACAATAACATGGGTTGCAAAGTTTATAACACAGTTAGAATTGATTCTGTGAAATTAATTACCTGAGCCTAAGGGGGAGGGGGGTCTCAAACATGCCCACTTTATAGCAATACATTCCGTTACTACACAACATCTGTGTGACATATCAGTAAACAAGGAAGGGAAATTCTCTGAATATGTTATATTCCCAATGCAACCGTTTATTCGTTGCCGGTTTTCCAGGTGAAATACTTTGGTGACGTCAGTCTTGTGCATCGAAGCTCACGGAATGCCTAATCTTCAGTTTAGTCTTAAACCGCATGAAGCCATCGGCCACTTTATGCTTCACAAATTATTAACAGCGAAAATTCGAAGCTGAGCAACACCTGTTAATATTTAATGGCGTGCAATAACAACCCTGTGATCAAAAACCACAACATCAGTATATCCGGGGATAACATTCCAGCAGCCAAGGTGCCTCACAGCCCTTAAATTATTGACCTCAATGTGCTGCCATGGTGTTCGTCTGCGAGGCGCTCGAGGTCTCGTGTAAAAGTCAGCAATCCGGGTAACATGGGCACAAAAAGATTGCAAATCGCACATCTATCTGCACAGGCAACTGTGCTTCTCAGAAGCCCCCAGCTAAGGGCTTCAGCGAAAGACTAAACAATGCTGCGGTGAAACGAGGGAAGCCCGGCACTGCTCTCGCTACCTGACACCCCACACCCGTGCACCCACAGCCAGACCCTGGTGGCTCTTTCCAAACCCCACCACAGACGTATGTGTAGACCAGACACATACTTACCCTGAATGCATCCAGGCAAAGGTGCGGGCACAACACTGGCCGTCCAATCCATTTCCGGCACCGGGAGCCGTCGGGGGCAGACTGCAGTGGGGCAAGGGTGGAGTAGGGCTGCCCAGTAGGGCTCAGCAGGGAAGGGTTCCGGGAGCTCGTCCTGTGGGGAGGAGGACACAGTCAGCGGAAGCCAGAGGCTCTCAGATTCTGGAAATAAAGTGAATCTGCGAACCGCCGGCCGGCACACTAACTCTAGTACACCTCTTCAGAGACGAAGGTTAGACAAGCATTAGCATAGCCAATAGGTCTCGCATTTGGGACCTTATAAGTGTTTAGCCATGCAACAGTTGATGTTGTTGCACCAAGGATATTGTGCTGCATAACTAAATACTTATAAGGTCCCAAAAGCGAGACCTATTGGATATGCCAATGCTTGTTTACGTCCTTCACACTTATGCCTGGACAGGAACCCCCAGGTTTCGAGCCATAAATTAGCTAATCCTATCCCCACAAAGGAGTCTCTGATATATTTTTTCCAAGGGAGACTAGCAGAGCATGAAAAACTAAGAATTTCCTCTAGCCCTCCACAGTATGAAGACAACTCAGGGGGTGGACCAGAGCCTTCTTCAAAACATTATGGGCCGGATTGCGACTTTGGCAGTGCGGCGCCGGGTCCACCCTGCCTTTGCACTGCCAAAGCCATGGTTAGACCGCCCACCAAATTAGGAGTTTCCTTCTGTCTGGCGGGCTTTGTTTTTGACATTCCCACGGTGGTGCCCTGAAAATGGGCACCGTAATGGGAACATCAAAAACAGTTCCTGAACGGCATGGACTTTAAAGTCCATGCAATGCAGGAAATGGTGTGCATGCACACAGGGAGGCACATGTTGTGCATCCTCAGGGCATGAGGCACCCTTTGTTTCCTCTCGGCCACGGTTTTCATGGTGGTGGGACCACCATGAAAACCGTGGAGGAAACTTGTAATATGCTTGTCGGGGCCACCAGCATATTACTGCCCCCTGACCACTGCAACACCACCAGGGAACTGTGGTTCCCTGCTGGCTGTGGCGGGGCAATGACAGTCTGACCGCCCTTGTTGTAAGAGGGTGATCGGGAGACCGCCACCACCGCGTCCCCATGAGCCTGGCGGTCCGTGGACCACCAGACTTGTAATCAAGGCTTAAGAGCTGTGCTTCTAATAGGTCTGTAACTGATCTGATCCCTATGTCAAATCTCAGGGGGATCAAAGAGGTACTTACAGGGAGACTCAGTAACAGCCTCAAAAAACGTTTTTTCTCAAGTTGCTGATTTTTTGCCTTTTTATATCCCCATATCTCTGTGCCATAAAGGGCTGCACCCAAAGCTTGACAAGAATACATCTGTAGGGCCGGAGAAACAAGTTTATCAAGGGACCCATTATGTAGCTTCAGTAAGCCCCCTACATAGTGTCCTAATTTTAACTTACGTTTTTTAACATGGTGGCCTCAATCCATGTTCTCATCAAGAGTAGCCCCCAAGTAATCAAATAAGTGCACCCTTTCATGGGTAATACAGTCCAGTGTCCGCTTTTGGACGTGTGGAACGGCAAGGGTTCAACACCATGTATTTTTTTTCATTAATGTTTATTTACAAAACACTCTGACCCATCAGAGATTTAGCTAAAAGGAGAGTGTCGTCAGCAATCATGAGGTCCGAAACCCTCATGCTTGCTAACTTGAGGGCATCATTATCACATACGTTAAGGTGCTCGACAAGGTCGATCAGGTAAAATGTGAAAAGGATGGGGGCTAACACAACCCTGTCTTACACCCTTGCCTACAGAGAAAGGGTGTGTCAGTTCTCCCAGCTTCCTACAACGTACCAGTGCATAATTATTTGCATGTAATCTCTCAGTAATTCTACCTAGGTACTCGGGGACACCCATCTTAGCGAGCACCTGCCACAACGTAATTCTTGGGACCATATCAAAGGCTGCTTTAAGATCTATGAATACCACGGAGAGCCTACTCTTATAAATGATGACAGTCCTCCAATAGAACAACAGAAGTCTAAATAGTTGGTCTATCATAGATGTATTTGACCAAAAATCAGCATGCAGGGGATATATAACTGCATGATCCTATAACCATTGCTGGAGCCTAGTAAGTATGACCCTGCTGAAAAGTTTTGGAGTGGAATCGATAAGGCTAATAGGCCAGTAAATGGCAGGGACCAGGGGTGAGTTCTTAAGAATAAGAATGATTTCAGCCCCTGCCCATGACACGAGAGTGCTCAGCCCATTTAAGATGGCATTGAAAACCACTGTAAGATAAGGTCCCTATATGTTGATCTCTGAGAGAAATAGATCGCCAGGTATTCTGTCTATTCCTAGGGCTTTATAATAGCCGATTAAACCTCAAGACAGGAAATTGGTTGAAACGCACAGTTCTCAGCTAACCTGGCTGTGTTGACACTCTATAGACTACTTGTTACGTCATCTTGTCTGATGTCCCCTGGTGATGATGAATAGAGGTTGGAAAAAAGCTGAATCCATACATCAGCGGCGATGTTGTTATCAAACTCCACTAAGCCCTCCATGTTCCCTGTAGTTTATTTATTATCTCTGGTGGCTTCAAAAAGTTGAACCTGTCTCCTGTTATTCCACTCCCTTTTTGCCTTACTAAGTGCCTTATAGTAATCTCTATTGATTTGAATCTCCCCCTTATCCTCCGTTTTGATGGCCCTAACCATTGCAAATTTGGTCTTTCTACATTTGGAGTCAAGCCAAGATATAGCACTCCTCCTTGGTCCTTGATTCCTCGATGCCTTGAAGAATTTATTTTTTAAGCTCTCAAATAGGGACTGATGTACTTCCCCTACCTTAATCTGGACAGCTTTTTGGGTCAAGTTCATATCGATATTACAAAGTTCCCCAAGGCTTCATTCCACATGTTTATAAATAGTCCTCACTGCCTGTTACGAGCGTGCCACTGAATGCCAGTGGATCCTACGCTTGTTGTGGGCTAAAAGGTACCTATTATCTAGAGAGCTAATACAAACACCAGAGGAGGATGCGTTCAGGAGGTCCAGAGCTAACTCAAGGGCATTGTGGTCACTATTGTGTCTAGTGACCACAACCCTATCCTTAACTAGGGGTCATATCCTGACGTCTACTAAAATATAAACAATTAAACTTGAACCTTTGAGTCCCTTAAAAGTATACGTCCCAGCTCTATCAGACTTAGTCCTCCTGTTGCATGCTCGCAGATTCTGGTTTAACACCAGGGCATTGATTTGAATTGCCAAGGGGGACCATTTCTTAATCGGATTGATGGTAAGATCAGGGATAGAAAAGACTCTATCCTCTTCCAAGAGGTGGGCCCCATTGTGAATGGTCTAAGGGCTCAAACTGACAGTTAAGGTCACACCCCACTATTTTCAATACGCTCGGCTGGAGTCCACTCAAATGAGAAGAGAGCTCGCCAACTGCTGGCTATTCTTGTTTATTTCCTGTGTGTCTCGAGTAGATGTTGTAAATTCAAATAGTATTTCCATTAGGTGTTTCTTTTGTGACACACAATGTCAATTGAAGTAGCCTCTGACCACACCACTATGTAATTAATATGAGTAGCTACCCAGATCATCGTGCCCTTGGATGGTCTCCCCCTTCCATTGGACACTGCCTCAATGCTAAATGTAAACACAAGGAGATGATGGACGGAGTGCTGAAACTTTTCAGACACTCACCCCCGGTCACAGATCTGGGTTGCAATCTTCATAGTTCTTTAGCTCACTTCTCACCCCAGTTCAGACCCAGCCATATGCAAATCAGTCTTGACCCTGTTCCTCATGGTAACAGTCCATCCCAAACTGCCTAACTAGGTCTTCCCTGGACGTAAACAAGCATCCTGGGACCGGTTTCAGGGTAACACCCCTCATCAGCCAGGCTAGCCTGAATCCAGTGGCAAAGTGAGCAAGTGACCCATGTCTGGGCATACCCTGCCAACTTAGGGCGAAGAAAGCAAACACAAGGAGATGATGGACGGAGCGCTGAAATTCTTCAGACACTCACCCCCAGTCACAGATCTGAGTTGAATCCCGCAATTGTTCTTTAGCTCACTTCGCCACCCCAGTTCAGGCCCAGCCATATGCAAATCAGTCTTGACCCTGTTCCTCATGGGAACAGTCAAGCCCGTATTGCCATGCCAGGTCTTGCCTGGACTGGAAACAAGCATCCTGGGACCGGTTTTGGAGTAACACCCCTCATCAGCCAGGCTATCTTGAATCCAGTGGCAAAGTGAACAAGGTACCCACGTCTGGGCATACGCTCCCAACTTGGGGCGAACAAAGAAAACACATTGAGATGATGGACATAGTGCTGAAAAATTTCAGACACTCACCACGAGTCACAGATCTGGGTTGAATCCATCACCGTTCTTTAACTTACTGTGCCACCTCAGTTCAGACCCAGCCATATTCAAATCAGTCTTGACCCTGTTCCTCATGGGAACAGTCCAGCCTGAACTACCAAGCCCGGTCTTCCCTGGACCGCTACAGGCATCCTGGGACCAGTTTTGGGGTAGCACCCCTTATCTGCCAGGCTAGCTTGTATCCAGTGGCCAAGTGAGCAAGGGACCCACGTCTGGGCATACCCTGTCAACATAGGGCGAACAAAGCAAACACATTGAGATGATGGACATAGTGTTGAAACTTTTCAGACACTCACCCTCAGTCACAGATCTGGATTGAATCCATCATTGTTCTTTAGCTCATGTCATCACCCCAGTTCAGACCCAGCCATATGGAAATTAGTCTTGACCCTGTTCCTCATGGGAACAGTCCAGCCCAAACTGCCAAGCCAGGTCTTCGCTGGACCGGAAACAAGCATCCTGGGACCGAGTTTTGGGGTAACTCCCCTCATCAGCCACGCTAGCTTGAATTCAGTGGCTAATTGAGCAAGGGACCCAGGTCTGGGCATACCCTGCCAACTTAGGGTGAACAAAGAAAACACATTGAGATGATGGACATAGTGCTGAAACTTTTCAGACACTCACCCTCAGTCACAGATCTGGATTGAATCCATCATTGTTCTTTAGCTCACGTCATCACCCCAGTTCAGGCCCAGCCATATGCAAATCAGTCTTGACCCTGTTCCTCATGGGAACAGTCCAGTCTGAACTGTCAAGCTGGGTCTTCCCTGTACTGGGAACAAGCATCCTGGGACCGGTTTTGGGGGTAACACCCCTCATCAGCCAGGCTAGCTAGTATGAATCCACTGGTAAAGTGAGCAAGAGACCCACGTCTGGGCATACCCTGCCACGTTAGGGCAAAAAAAGAAAACAGAAGGAGCTGATGGGCGGAGCCCTGAAGCGTTTCAGACACTAACCCCCAGTCACAGATCTGGGTTGAATCCATCATCGTTCTTTTGCTCACTTCACCACCCCAGTTCAGACCCAGCCATATACAAATCAGTCTTGACCATGTTACTCATGGGAGCAGTCCAGCCCGAATTGCAAAGCCAGGTCTTCCCTGTACCGGAAACAAGCATCCTGAGACTGGTTTCGGGGTAACACTCCTTATCAGCCAGGATAGCTAGTATGAATCCACTGGTAAAGTGAGCAAGAGACCCACGTCTGGGCATATCCTGCCAATGTAGGGCGAACACAGCAAACACAAGGAGCTGATGCACGGAGCACTGAAACTTTTCAGACACTCACCCCCAGTCACTGATCTGGGTTTGATCCATCATCATTCTTTAGCTCACTTCGCCACCCCAGTTCAGACCCAGCCATATGCAAATTAGTTTTGACCCTGTTCCTCATGGGAGCAGTACAGTCCGAACTGCTAAACCAGGTCTTCCCTGTACCAGAAACAAGCATCATAGGACCGGTTTTGGGGTAACACCCCTAATCAGCCAGGCTAGCTTGAATCCAGTGGTAAAGTGAGCAAGGGACTCACGTCTGGGCATACCCTGTCAACTTAGGGTGAACAAAACAAACACAAGGAGACGATGGGCTGAGCGCTGAAACTTTTCAGACACTCATCCGCAGTCACAGATCTGGGTTGAAGCCATCATCGTTCTTTAGCTCACTTTGCCACCCTAGTTCATACTCAGCCATATGCAAATTAGTCTTGACCCTGTTCCTCATGGGAACAGTCCAGCCCAAACTGCCAAGCCAGGTCTTCCCTGGAGCAGAAGCAAGCATCCTGGGACCTAGTTTTGGGGTAACTCCCCTCATCAGCCAGGCTAGCTTGCATCCAGTGGCTAAGTGAGCAAGGGACCCAGGTCTGGGCATACCCTGCCAACTTAGGGCAACAAAGCAAACACAAGGATATGATGGACGGAGCGCTGAAGCTTTTCAGACACTAACCCCCAGTCACAAATCTGGGTTGAATCCATCATCGTACTTTAACTCACTTCGCCACCCCAGTTCAGGCCCAGCCATATGCAAATCAGTCTTGACCCTGTTCTTCATGGGAATAGTCGAGTCTGAACTGTCAAGCTGGGTCTTCCCTGGACTGGGAACAAGCATCCTGGGACCGGTTTTGGTGGTAACACCCCTCATCAGCCAGGCTAGCTTGAATCCAGTGGCAAAGTGAGCAAGGGACCCACGTCTGGCATACCCTGTCAAGTTAGGGCAAAAAAAGCAAACAGAATGAGTTGATGGACGGAGCGCTGAAGCGTTTCAGACACTGACCACCAGTTACAGATCTGGGTTGAATCCATCATCATTCTTTAGTTCACTTCGCCACCCCAGTTCATACCCAGCCATATGCAAATTAGACTTCACCCTGTTCCTCATGGGAGCAGTCCAGTCTGAACTGCCAAACCACGTCTTCCCTGTACCAGAAACAAGCATCCTGGGATGGGTTTCGGGGTAACACCCCTCATCAGCTAGGCTAGCTTGAATCCAGTGGTAAAGTGATCAAGGGACCCACGTCTGGGCATAACCTGTCAAATTAGGGTGAACAAAAGAAACACAAGGAGACGATGGGCGGAGCACTGAAACTTTTCAGACACTCACCCCCAGTCATAGATCTGGTTTGAAGCCATCATCGCTCTGTAGCTCACTTCGCCACCCCAGTTCATACTCAGCCATATGCAAATCAGTCATGACCCTGTTCCTTATGGTAACAGTCCAGCCCGAACTGCCAAGCCAGGTCTTCCCTGGACCAGAAACAAGTATCCTAGGACCGGTTGAGGGGTAACACCCCTCATCAGCAAGGCCAGCTTGAATCCAGTGGCAAAGTGAACAAGGGACCCACGTCTGGGCATACCCTGCCAACTTAGGGTGAACAAAGCAAATGCAAGGAGATGATGGATGGAGCACTGAAACTTTTCAGACACTCACCCCCAGTCACAGATCTGGATTGAATCCATCATTGTTCTTTAGCTCACTTCACCACCCCAGTTCAGACCCAGCCATATGCAAATCAGTCTCAAACCTGTTCCTCATGGGAACAGTGCAGCCCGAACTGCCAAGCCAGGTCTTCCCTGCACCGGGAAACGTATCCTGGGACCGGTTTCAGGGCAACTGCCATCAATAGTAGGCTAGCTTGAATCTAGTGGTAAAGTGAGCGAGGGACCCATGTCTGGGCATACCCTGCCAACATAGGGCGATCAAAGCAAACACAAGGAGATGATGCACGGAGCGCTGAAACTTTTCAGACACTCACCCCCAGACACAGATCTGGGTTTAATCCATCATCATTCTTTAGCTCACTTCGCCACCCCAGTTCAGACCCAGCCATATGCAAATAAGTTTTGACCCTGTTCCTCATGGGAGCAGTCCAGTCCGAACTGCTAAACCACGTCTTCCCTGTACCAGAAACAAGCATCCTGGGACCGGTTTTGGGGTAACACCCCTCATCAGCTAGGCTAGCTTGAATCCAGTGGTAAAGTGATCAAGGGACCCACGTCTGGGCATACCCTGTCAACTTAGGGTGAACAAAAGAAACACAAGGAGACGATGGGCGGAGCGCTGAAACTTTTCAGACACTCACCCCCAGTCACAGATCTGGGTTGAGGCCATCATCGTTCTTTTGCTCACTTCGCCACTCCAGTTCATACTCAGCCATATGCAAATTAGTCTTGACCCTGTTCCTCATGGGAACAGTCCAGCCCAAACTGCCAAGCCAGGTCTTCCCTGGAGCGGAAACAAGCATCCTGGGACCTAGTTTTGGGGTAACTTCCCTCATCAGCCAGGCTAGCTTGAATCCAGTGGCTAAGTGAGCAAGGGACCCAGGTCTGGGCATACCCTGCCAACTTAGGGCAACAAAGCAAACACAAGGATATGATGGACGGAGGGCTGAAGCTTTTCAGACACTAACCCCCAGTCACAGATCTGGGTTTAATCCATCATCGTTCTTTAACTCACTTCACCACCCCAGTTCAGGCCCAGCCATATGCAAATCAGTCTTGACCCTGTTCTTCATGGGAATAGTTGAGTCTGAACTGTCAAGCTGGGTCTTCCCTGGACTGGGAACAAGCATCCTGGGAACGGTTTAGGGGGTAACACCCCTCATCAGCCAGGCTAGCTTGAATCCAGTGGCAAAGTGAGCAAGGGACCCACGTCTGGGAATACCCTGCCAAGTTAGAGCAAAAAAAGCAAATAGAAGGAGTTGATGGACGGAGCGCTGAAGCGTTTCAGACACTGACCCCCAGTTACAGATCTGGGTTGAATCCATCATCATTCTTTTGCTCACTTTGCCACCCCAGTTCAGACCCAGCCATATGCAAATCAGTCTTGACCCTGTTACGCATGGGAGCAGTCCAGCCCGAATTGCAAAGCCAGGTCTTCCCTGTACCAGAAACAAGCATCCTGAGACTGGTTTTGTGATAACACCCCTCATCAGCCAGGTTAGCTTGAATCCAGTGGTAAAGTGACCTAGGGTCCCATGTCGGGGCTTACCCTGCCAATGTAGGGCGAAAAAAAGCAAACACAAGGAGATGATGCACGGAGCGCTGAAACTTTTCAGACACTCACCCCCAGACACAGATCTGGGTTTAATCCATCATCATTCTTTAGCTCACTTCGCCCCCACAGCTCATACCCAGCCATATGCAAATTAGTCTTTACCCTGTTCCTCATGGGAGCAGTCCAGTCTGAACTGCCAAACCACGTCTTCCCTATACCAGAAACAAGCATCCTGGGATGGGTTTCGGGGTAACACCCCTCATCAGCTAGGCTAGCTTGAATCCAGTGGTAAAGTGATCAAGGGACCCATGTCTGGGCATACCCTGTCAACTTAGGGTGAACAAAAGAAACACAAGGAGACGATGGGCGGAGCGCTGAAACTTTTCAGACACTCACCCCCAGTCACAGATCTGGTTTGAAGCCATCATCGTTCTGTAGCTCACTTCATCACCCCAGTTCATACTCAGCCATATGCAAATCAGTCATGACCCTGTTCCTTATGGTAACAGTCCAGCCCGAACTGCCAAGCCAGGTCTTCCCTGGACCGGAAACAAGTATCCTAGGACCGGTTGAGGGGTAACACCCCTCATCAGCAAGGCCAGCTTGAATCCAGTGGCAAAGTGAACAAGGGACCCACGTCTGGGCATACCCTGCCAACTTAGGGTGAACAAAGCAAATGCAAGCAGATGATGGATGGAGCACTGAAACTTTTCAGACACTCACCCTCAGTCATAGATCTGAATTGAATCCATTATCCTTCTTTAGCTCACTTCGCCACCCCAGTTCAGACCCAGCCATATGCAAATCAGTCTTGACCCTGTGCCCAATGGGAACAGTCCAGCCCAAACTCCCAAGCCAGGTCTTCCCTGGACCGGAAACAAGCATCCTGGGACCTATTTTTGGGGTAACTCCCCTCATCAGCCAGGCTAGCTTGAAGCCAGTGGGTAAGTGAGCAAGGGACCCAGGTCTGGGCATACCCTGCCAACTTAGGGCAACAAAGGAAACACAAGGATATGATGGACGGAGCGCGGAGGCTTTTCAGACACTAACCCCCAGTCACAGATCTGGGTTGAATCCATCATCGTTCTTTAGCTCACTTCGCCACCCCGGTTCAGGCCCAGCCATATGCAAATCAGTCTTGACCCTGTTCCTCATGGGAATAGTCGAGTCTGAACTGTCAAGCTGGGTCTTCCCTGGACTGGGAAGAAGCATCCTGGGACCGGTTTTGGGGGTAACACCCCTCATCAGCCAGGCTAGCTTGAATCCTGTGGCAAAGTGAGCAAGGGACCCACGTCTGGGCATACCCTGCCAAGTTAGGGCAAAAAAATAAAACAGAAGGAGTTGATGGACGGAGTGCTGAAGCGTTTCAGACACTGACACCCTGTCACAGATCGGTGTTGAATCCATCATAGTTCTTTTGCTCACTTTGCCACCCCAGTTCAGTCCCAGCCATATGCAAATCAGTCTTGACCCTGTTACTCATGGGAGCAGTCCAGCCCGATTTGCAAAGCCAGGTCTTCCCTGTAACGGAAACAAGCATCCTGAGACTGTTTTCGGCGTAACACCCCTCATCAGCCAGGCTAGCTTGAATCCAGTGGTAAAGTGAGCAAGGGACCCACGTCTGGGCATACCCTGCCAATGTAGGGCGAACAAAGCAAACACAAGGAGATGATGCACGGAGCTCTGAAACTTTTCAGACACTCACCCCCAGTCACAGATCTCGGTTTAATCCATCATCATTCTTTAGCTCACTTCGCCACCCCAGTTCAAACCCAGCCCTATGCAAATTAGTCTTGACCCTGTTCCTCATGGGAGCAGTCCAGTCTGAACTGCCAAACCAGGTCTTCCCTGTACCAGAAACAAGCATCCTGGGACCGGTTTCGGGGTAACACCCCTTATCAGCCAGGCTAGCTTGAGTCTAGTGGCAAAGTGAGCAAGGGCCCCACATCTGGGCATACCCTGCCAACATAGGGTGAACAAAGCAAACACAAGGAGATGATAGACGGAGCACTGAAACTTTTCAGACACTCACCCCCAGTTGCAGATCTGGGTTGAATCCATCATCGTTCATTATCTCACTTCGCCACCCCAGTTCAGACCCAGCCATATGCAAATAAGTCTTTACTGTGTTCCTCATGGGAACAGCGCAGCACGAACTAACATGTCAGGTCTTCCCTGGACTGGAAACTCCTACAGAGTTGGCAGGATGCCCATCAATATTTGCCCTTCTCTTAACAGCCCGTTTAGCATTTTTAGGTGCTTGATTCAACTGCCCTACTGCACTTTCATGTCTTAAACCCTTGCTATCTGGAGAGGCACATGCCTTTTCCATCTGGCTGTGATCAGCATTTAATTAGTCATTTGGGTGATCAAGAGCCTTGATAGTAATTAGAGTAGGGGGGAGAATGAGGGGCCTGGGTACACTACTGGGTCACCACCATCCAAGGAGAGGTGCCTCTCGGTAAGTTCAATTTTGGTAGAAATTACCCCTATTGCCCTTTGGAGCATATTGTCAATGGATGTAGAATTGGGGGGAGGTGAAGTCAGACCCCCCAGCTTTCCTTTTCTCCATGCTGATTACCAATAATGCAGACCAAATGATAAAAATGAGTCACTCCCCAAGTTTGGAGCTGGGGTGTGTAGTCTCAGGCCCCCGGGCCCGATGACTAGTTTTCCTAGATATTTATATGTTGCATATAGCAGAGACATGGGCTGGGCAGATGAGGGCCTGGGCCCCTTTTTTATCGATGGCAGAGACAACTGTCTCACAAAGATCATCTAATCTATAACGGGAGGGCACTGAGATTGGTTGTTTTAAGTGTCACTTGTCACACTAATGAGCCATTGTCTTTATTTTTTATTGAGATATCATAACAGACATTTTTTAAGATTAGTAATAATGAAACTTCACTTTCAAAATATTGAAACGCAAAGTCAGAAGGTTCAGAATGTGTTCAGCTAGCAGTAGAAAATGACAATGACAGTGCTGCTCCTCATCCCAGACAAATATAACTGGGCATTCTCGTCTCTAACACAATTTGGGAAAGAGGTAGCCTCAGAAAAATGAGGCATTCCTTGATTTGTATGTGCATTCGACATGCAAAGTAGGAAATTGTTTGCACAGAAATCCCACTGCAGTCTTCAGTGTTGCTGTGTTTGAGCCTTATATATTACTACTGCAAGTTCACTACAACAAATTGATATAGTAGCAATTGTAGTTCTAGTGGTAGTTCCTTTGTTGTAGATTCTTTCCTCCGCTCATTTGATGGATTCCAGTGCACCATCTCTATTGCAATTTCAAGAATATCTAGGTCCCAGTTGATAACCCCTCTCCCATGATATTATAGAATTGCTGGAGGATTTACTTTGAGGAAATGCTCTTTGGTGAAACAGAAAGTCCCAAGTCATGCATCATGTTGTGTAAGAGATTATTAGTTCCCAGGCAATGCTCAAGACATCCATTCCTCATTAGTTCCGTTCTACAATCAAGCATTATATCTAAAAAATTACCTCCTCGATAGCAATGAAATGTTTAACAAAGGCTTTAAAACAACAATGGTTTAAGTCATTAATTACAAAGCCATCAGTTTTTACTTGGGCTGAAAATAGTTGATTCAGTAAACCTATTCTGGTCTGCATTAATACTAGTCATTTTTTTACATCATTTCAAAGAACTACCTCAGCACCTTGAGGCAACTTTCACAGTGAATCATGCTTTACAAAAACGATTAAAATAACATAACAAGCCCTATCTTCGGCCCAGTAGATACAGATATGATTCCGCCAAATCTTGGCTGACCATTATAGGAAAGGTGGTATTCAAACAACTGAGGGATGGCATTTTGGGTTCATAGGCTATTACTGTGCTCTCTAATCAGGTTTCTGTCACAGGAGTGGGACAGTGTCTACACTGATACATGTAAGAAAGAGGTTAATAGGGTTCACATATAAGGGTCAGGTATCATTGTTAGTCTTACTTGTCCTACCAGCTGTCCATAATTAAATAGATCATAAGATATCAATTGAATGATGAAGGCCCTCATTTTTGCTCTGTCCAACTTTGCACTTGTTTATGGTTCATTGACTTCTCATGCAAACATGATTTTGCGAAAATGCATGTTGGAAACATTTAAAGAAAATCACATGTTTATGGAAAGATGTGTTTTTTTGTGGTTTAGGGAACTTTACATTTACTTTAGGAGAAAGGAGACAATAGAATTTTGACTTCTGAGTTGACTTACTGTTGTCAAGATTGTTTCATACTTAGGGGCAGATTACGATGTCATTCGGAAACTGTTGCGAACTAATCGGTCTCGGAATCGTTTCCAAACAAATCGGGTCCTGCGAGTCCGAACGACCGATTATGATGCTTCCCAACATTGTTCGGTCGGACTCACATTGACTTCAATGGGAGCCTGTGTTTCGAATGAGAACACAGGCTCCCATTTGAAAAAAGGGGTGGTTGGGGAAAACCTTGCACCCCGTGTTGGCACCCCATCATGCCTGCCACATTGTGCATGGTTGGGAAGAGAGGTCCCTTGGGTACCCCCACGGGCCCCAATTGGATGCCTCTGGTTGAAGGGGAGCCTGCAACGAGCCCCCAAAGACAGATTCCGACAGCTGTTTCGTGTCGGGCAGACCGAATCGGAACCGCTGTCTGAATCGGTCATCGTAATCGCTCGTTCGGAAACCGTGTCCATAGAGCTGTACGATTCGGCTTCGAAAGACTCGGCCTGTCCGAATGCCTTTCGGAACTGATTCAGACTGCTCGAACGGTTTCCGGGCATCCTAATCGGTCGTTGGGAAATATGTACGATTCGTTCGGAAACAAGGGTTCCGAATCAGATTCTGCAATACCGAGTCCCATGCAGAGCCTTTCCAAATGACATTGTGATCGTCCCCTTAGTGTTACATTATTTAGAAGGCATTCTCATTAGTACATTTCTTATTTTGCAGGTAAAAGCACAGACCTTCGGTGTCCAAGATGGAACTCTGGGAAGTTGTCACTCTTATCTCACTTTTCCTCATGTTATGTCTCATAGTGATGAAAGGACAATGGTGGAAAGGAAAAGAGCATTTCCCTCCTGGCCCACCTCCATTGCCCTTCATAGGCAACATACTACAAATCCATTTTAATGATGTGGTCAACTCACTCATGAAGGTAATGTATCTCATAGCAACTGTGTTATGTATAAGTGACAGATTGTTTAGTGCCTTATCAACTGGACTGTGATCTATTGCAAATGAAGTGGAGTTTGATTTGCATCAAATAATGACTCAGACAAAGGGCCTGATTTAGATTTCGTCAGATGGATTACTCCGTAACCGTTGTGACGGAGTAAACCATCCTCCGAAATCTAAATCAGGCTCTAAATCTGCCATATTCACAATTGGCAGAGTTGTAGGTGGGCAGGATACCTGATTTTTAGCCACTATTTTGATGGTTAGAAATCTGCATGAGGTGTTTGTGATATGCTGCTTCACTTCTGTGTCTCAAGGGCTTGCAGAGAGGGGAACAACTGTACATATCTAGAGGATCACGCATGAATTCTTGAGCATTACAAATGGAGAAAGGATCTCCTCTCTTCTTAAATCAATGATAAGGAATCTGAACTTTTACATTCAATAGGGCAAAATTTCAACTCCAATGTCAACTAATCACAAGAGAATGGTTATAACAAATACAAACTTACATTTCCTTTGCAATCCCATTATAGTGGCACTACTATGGCCGTCATTAGGAATGGTGCATTTTCACCCAAAGAGATAATTACACAACACTGCTTGGGTCGGAGTGTTTGTAAACCATAGTCATAACTAGTTTATGTCGCTGTTTAAATAGCTTATGCACAATGCCACATCTCTGGGACTGCAGGAGGATG
The DNA here is from genome assembly GCA_963921515.1 of Calotriton arnoldi. Lineage (NCBI taxonomy): Eukaryota > Metazoa > Chordata > Amphibia > Caudata > Salamandridae > Calotriton > Calotriton arnoldi. The sequence continues at coordinate 702,621 of CAWUFW010008376.1, read as the reverse complement.
AATATCCTTTCAGCACTCATGCAAATGCTTTTTATGTCAATTTTCAAACATATACATATTACAGGATTCAAGAGATCAAAGAGTTACTAAACATCCTGTGGCCTGTTCACAAACTGCATTTTGTAATATGTAAAGTGCTATTACAGTAGTGCTACTAGAGCTAAATTTGTAAATATTAAAAAATGTGTATGTTTTAACTGACATTTTTACATAACTGTAACATGCCTTTAACCTTTGTTTGTTTTCAGTGAATTGCAAAGTTTTTTTAAAGTTTAAAATAAGATATTATTACAATTTCTAACTATTACTTCACTTAAACTTTTGTTTTTTTTCAGTGACTTTTGTATGTTTTTTAATGTAAAGTAAGATGTCCATTGCCGTGCATGGCGTAGTGTTGGGTGCGCATAGCTATGTGATGTAACAATGTAAAGGGTGTCATTTTAGGTAATGTAGACCTATTGACTTCGTCAAAGCGTCAAAACACTAAAATATGTGCTCCAATGAGCGCAACAGTAGGAAAAGTGTTGGATTGCAGAGGGGTAAAAATTACTATTCCCACTCCAATGAGCGCAACAGTAGGAAAAGAGGTGGATAGCAGAGGGGTAAAAACTACTATTCCCACTCCAATGAGCGCAACAGTAGGGGAAGTGTTGGATAGTGGAGGAGTAAAATTACTATTCCCACTCCAGTGAGCGCAACAGTAGGGAAAGTGTTGGCTACCGGAGGGGTAAATTTACTATTCCCACTCCAGTGAGTGCAACAGTAGGGAAAGTGTTGAATAGTGGAGGGATAAAATTTACTATTCCTACTCCAGTCAGTGCAACAGTAGGGAAAGTGCTGGATAGTGGAGGGGTAAAAATTACTATTCCCACTCCAGTGAGTTCAACAGCAGGGAAAGTGTTAGATAGCGGAGGGATAAAATTTACTATTCCCACTCCAGTCAGTGCATCAATAGGGAAAGTGTTAGATTGCGGAGGGGTAAAATGTACTATTCCCACTTGGGTCGGTTCAAAATTAAAAACAAACAAAATATCATCAACAAAATAAAAATAGTTTTTAAAGAAAGTAAAAAAATATATAAATATGCTAAAAACTAAAATAAAAATATATTTAATATTAAAAATTGAAAAAATAAAAACATATTATGTTAAATACATATAAAAAAACTACAAATATTATATTAAATAAAATAAAAAAATTATTTTCAAACAAATAAATATTTTTATTTAGAAATTATTTATCAACAAAAACATTAATTATTACATAAGTTTAGTTTATTTTCTTCCTACCCTATAACACCACACAACTCACAACCCACATCTAAAAAATAAAAAGTATTTGCATAATTAACATAATTATCAATTAAACAAATACTATTCATAAAAAAATTAAAACAAATAAAACTGAATTAACTTCACACCCTTTACCCCTACAATCCCCACAACCCCCACACAAAAAATAATTAAGCAATTACCCTAATTAATTGTCAATTAATTAATTAATATCAATTATCAACTGTTTATTAATTAATTAAAAATAAATTACTTCCCACCCTTTATCCCTAAACACCCCACAACCCACAACTAAAATCATTTACACAATTTCCATATTTAAGTGTCGATTAATTAATTAATATTAATTAACAACTAATTAATTAATTAATAATAAATTACTTCCACTTTTTACCCCTATAAACCCAAAACTCACACCCCCAAAAATATAATTAAGCAATTAACAAAATTAATTATCAATTATTTATTATTAATTATCAACTAATTATTACTTAATTAAAAATAAATTACTTCCTACCCTTTACCCCTATAAACACCACCACCCACACCTAAACTTAATTACACAATTACCATAATTGATTATCAATTGATTAATTAATATTAATTAACAACTAATTAATAATTAATTACAAATAAATGACTTCCCACCTTATACCCCTATAAACCCCAACCCACACATAGAATTTACCAAAAAATGAAAAACACAATTACCATTATAAAATCTCTATTAAATAAATATTAATAAATAAAAAATATTTATTAATTTGTTATAATTAAATTACCTCCCACCCTATTCCCCTAAAAACCCACAACCCGCTACGGAACTAAAAAATGCAAAATTTAATTAAAATAAAATGAATGACTACTAAAAATTTAACACATATATTAAAAAACAAACAATACTTATTCAAAAAATACATCACATACATTTAAAATATATACTAAAATACATAACACTCATTAAAAAATCGATATTTTAAATAACTATATTTTTGCAAACGATATTAAGGACTTCTATATTTTTGAAATCGATATTTCTTACCTTACATTCGATATTCTGGACCACGATATTCTTGCTGTCGATATTTCTGTGTCACGATATTTAAGACTCAACATTTGTGTAAGTTGACATTTCCAACTCGATATTTTGACTAAATAACAATTATATATCCTACTGGCCGTCATCAGTATGGAGTTATAGTTAGGACCTAGTTTCCATAGACAAAGGGCCTAATTACGATGCGGTTCGGACCACAACCGATGGCTTGTCGGTTGCCGTCCAAACCTCATCTACTGCTGCGGTCTGACCAACGCATTACGATGAGTGTGGTCAGAGGCAGCAGTCTGAGGGACCGACCGACGCTTTCCGATGGGCTCCATGGTTGGAGACTCCTCATAATCTCTTAAGGACTGCGTTTCTGCCGTCGGCATTTTGATGTCAGTTTCCGACAGCCCTTTCCATGTCAGCCTTTCTGAGCTGGGAAGGCTGTTGAAAAGTGACACTGGGGGACCCAAGCAGGGCCCCTCTGCCCCTCTGCATCTGGGCTTGGGGGGCACCATAGATCCCTACACTTTGTGGCAGGGATATTTGGAAACATCAATTTTTCTATGAGGGCTTATGCTGTGGGCATTTTCTGCCCGCCGCACAAGCTTCATAGGAAAATGGATGTTCCAAATGATGCGGTCAGAACTGCTGACCTGAGGTCGGTTTGTTCTCAATCCACTACAATGTCGGTCAGAGGCAACTCCGACCGACATTGTAATGAGGCACCTAGGGATTTTAGGCACAACTGCAGCCCGAACTGCTGGATGGAATTACACCAAAATTTGCAGAAAGCTAGCTGTTGGTCCAGAATGAACCCTTTTTCTAATTTGGTGTATATCCATACAGTAGTTTTGGAGTTATTAAAGTTAAAAGAATTTTGTATATTTAGGGACGCGGTGGAAACGTGGATCCACGTGCCAACACCAACTCCATGATTGGCTGGCCTCAACCAGACAGGAAAGTTGCACCCGCCATTTTATTTACCGGGACATGGTCCCGGGGTCTCTAAATTGAAATGAAATATAGAAGGGGTCAGGGTAGTGGTACCCTGACCCCATGGGTGCCATGTAAGGGTCTGTGAGGGACGCCTGATAGAAAGAAATTGACTAAAAAAAATGTTCTTCATGTGCAGGGATCATCGGATCCCTTGCATTGCTAAGGGAGGCCCGTGTGAATCTGCAATGGATCCATGGATCCAGCACCCAATGAAAAAAAATATACCCCCTCACAGTCCCACTTACACACACTCTATTATACCACCACACTGCCACTCATATGCCCAAATAGGTACTCACACACCTATTCACAGACCCATACATTGACTTACATGCCCACTAAGAGACCCACACAGCCACTCACACACCCCCTCACATATCCACTCACAGACTGACACATTCACTCATATACCCACTCACAGACCCATACAGACACTCAGACACCCACTCACACACCCATATAGCCACTCACTCACCCACTCACAGACCCACATATTCACTCACATACCCATTCACAGACCCATACAGGTACTCATACACCCACATAACAACCCACACACCCACTCACAGACCCACACCGCCACTCAAAGACCCACTCACAGACCCGCACAGCAAATAACACATCCTCAAAGCCACTAATAAACCCAATCACACACATATAAAACCACTCAAACATTCACAGACCCACACAACCACTCACACACCCACTCACATACCCATACAGCCACTCACACACACCCACTTACTGACATACAGCAACTTACATATCCAATCACACGTCCACTTAACCACTCACATACCTATTCACAGCCCATACAGTGACTCACACAATTACTGAACTAGCCATACAGCTTCTCACACACTCACTCGCAGACTGATACAGCCACTCACACACCCATTCACTGATCCACACAGCCACTCTCAGACCCACTGACACACCCATTCACTGACCCAAGCACTCAGACACAGACCCATACAGACACTGACACCCCCTTACATACCCATACAGACACTCACACACCCACACACAGACCCATACAGGCACTCACACACTCACATAACCACTCACACACCCACTCACAGACCTACACAGCCCCTCACTCACCTACTCACATACCCATACAGCCACTCACATACCCACCCACTGACAAATACAGCCACTCACACATCCAATCACATACCCACTTAACCACTCACACACCTACCCACAGACCCATACAGTGACTCACACACTCACTCAATGAGTCTTACAGCTTCTCACATACCTACTCGCAGACTGATACAGTCAATTTTACAACCTCATACAGCCACTCACATACCCATGCAGCTACTCACATACCCACTCACACACCCACACAGCTACTCCAAGACCCACTGACACACCCATACAGCCGCTCACACCCACTCACCGACCTACATAGCTACTTACCCCCTTACATACCCATACAGACACTCACACACCCACACACAGACCCATACAGGCACTCACACACTCACATAACCACTCACACACCCACTCACAGACCTACACAGCCCCTCACTCACCTACTCACATACCCATACAGCCACTCACATACCCACCCACTGACAAATACAGCCACTCATACATCCAATCACATACCCACTTAACCACTCACACACCTACCCACAGACCCATACAGTGACTAACACACTCACTGAATGAGTCTTACAGCTTCTCACATACCTACTCGCAGACTGATACAGTCAGTTTTACAACCTCATGCAGCCACTCACATACCCATGCAGCTACTCACATACCCACTCACACACCCACACAGCTACTCCAAGACCCACTGACACACCCATACAGCCGCTCACACCCACTCACCGACCTACATAGCTACTTATAGACCCATTAACAGACCCATACAGCTACTCTCACACCCACTCATAGACTCATACAGCCACTCTCACACCCACTCAGGGACCCATGTAGCTACTCACAGACCCACTCACACACCCATACAGCCACTCACATACCCACTCACTGTCACAGACAGCCACTCACACATCTACTCACTCACCCATACAGCCAGTCACACACCCACTCACTGACACATACAGCCACTCACACATCCACTCAGAAACCCACATAGATATGCACACACATACTCACAGACCCACAAACCCACTCACAGACCACACACCCATACAAACATATACACAGACCCATACAGATACTCAGACACCCACTCATATACTCATACAGCCACTCACACATTCACTCAGACCCACACAGCCACTCACACATCCACTCACAGACCCATACAGCCACTCACACAGCCACTCGCCACCCCATATAGTGACTGAAACACCCACTCATCGACCCATTCAGACATCACACATCTACTTACAGACCCATACAACCACACACACACACACACTCACAGACCCACACAGCCACTCCCACAGCCACAGACACTCACACACCTTCTCACACACCCATACAGTCACTCACACACCCATTCAGAGAACCATCAGGGCTCGAAAAATATACTTGCCCACTCGCTATGGCATGTCAGGTTCTATGTGGTCAAGCTATATTTAGGACCTACGTGCCTGTTCTGGTGAGTTGACAAAGAACAGGTGTTCTGTTCAGTCAGAAAGTGAAGTAGTAATAAAGATGCCTTTAAATCTTGTTTTTATCTTATCATATTTTCTTTATGTTCAGAGACAGAGGTCAGAAGTCAGTTTGCAATTACTTTTCCTTCTCTGACTGCAGAGTTCAAGGATTTTGTAAAGTGAACTGTCTGACCGGCTGTACGAAGTGTGAAATGAAAGGCTGTAGGATATCAGGTTTTTTCTAACACACATTTAAATAGCTAATAAGTCAACTGTACAAACATTTCGAAATATATTTCAGTAATTGTTCTTCTGTGTGATGAAAAACATATTTTAATATGACAAATAAATCAAATTACTTTACTTGGTGATGTGCAAACGATAAATATGTTTTTTAAAACTCAATTTTCACAGATTATTGTTAATATACTATATAGTTTTATCAGTAAACCTGCAAGGTAGTGGGCAGGTTTTTGGCCATTTCTTGGAAATTTACTGTGTATAAATGACAGGGTGCTACTACATCATGCTATAGTAATACATTTATTGAAAAAGAGTGTTTGAACATGAACTGAGAAACGCTCCTGCACCTGTCCTGATGACAATGCTATTAGTAAACTGAGTGGTAAGTCAGGGATCATGTGTACCCTATATGTGAATGGATTCTTATTACACATGGAGCAAATGTTTAGTCTATTTAATCAAACAAAAGAGTTTTGTTTTGTATAGCAGCAATGCTGAACTCACATTTGAAGGTGACCCATACCTGAGAATGAAGAAAAAGGTGACTCTGTAAAATAAAATATTTGCCAGTGATCACACAATTTGATTCTAGTTTACTTGTCAAGTACATCACAATTAGGTCAAGTAGATTATTCAAGTTACTCAACCTGCAGGTATAGTAACATTTTAATGATTTTTTGAGGCCTCCTCATACAGCCACTCACATACCCACTCACGTACCCACATAACAACTCACACACTCACACACCTACCCATAGATCCACATAGCTACTCACACACCCACTCACCAACCTATATAGCAGCTCACACACCCACCAACCTGTACAGCCAATAACATACCCACTCACAGACCCATACAGCCACTCACATACCCATACAGCTACTCACACACCCACTGAAACAACCATACAGCCACACACACACACACCCACTCACTGATACATACAGCTACTCACACACCCACTCACACCCACATAACCACTCACATACCCGCTCACAGACCCATACAGTCACTTGCACACCCACTCACAGACCCACACAGCCACTCATATACCCACTCACTGACCCACATAGCCACTCACTCTCCCATTCACAGACTCAAACATCCACTCCCCAACCCACACAAAGACCCATACAGCCACTTACATACCTACTCACAGGCCCACTCACACACTCTCACATCCCACACAACCACTCACACATCCTTACATAGACACACATAGTCAATGGCACACCCGCTCACACACCAATCAAAACATCTGGTCAAAGATCCTACAAAACCAGGAATACACCCACTCACAGACCCATAGAGCCACGCACATGTCCACTATATTAGATGTGTTGTTGTTTTAAATTAGTGCTTTTGGTTAGAAAATGGATGAGTCGTGCAGCCAAAATGTGTTGTGGTTCTGTATTGAATGTGTGCTTTTGGTTTGGAATCTGCAACGGATCCAAGTGAGAAATTAAAAAAAGGATCTGAAAACCAAACTAACCATTGTTTGGGAAAAGGGTTGGCTCTGAAAAGAGCCTTTGTGTTTATGATGTGTAGATGATAACTACATATAGTGCAGGATGCAGCCTTTCAAGATGTTTAGGAACACCCTGTTGCCTCTGTCTGTAAAATGGAGTCCGTCTTTTGGATATATTCCATCCATATCGAAATGTAAGTTGTTGTGGTATATAGAGCCCATGTTGGGGTCTCAGAAGAATGCAGAAACAGTTTTTACATGTTTCCTGGCTTTGTTGATCTGTGGACAAAATGCGGTTGACCTCTTCCATTTTTATCTTTGGCAAATGTTGGAGAACACCAAGGCAGTATGTGGGAAAAGTATCACTAATTTACAAATGGTATCCTTCATTAGGATTTCCAGTCGTACCCCAGGAATTGTGCCTAGGTCATTGCAACAACAGTGCACAATCATGAGGTCTGGATGTTGGCAATCCACAATGCTTTCAACCAAAGGCAGCAATTGATGCCACTTTAACCCTCCCTGGCCAACCCAAGAATTGTCTACATTAGGTAAGCCTAGGTCCCTGTCAATGCCACTCTTTCTAGCACTCTCTCCGGCCCAAATCACAAAACTGTGGCCCAAAATTCAGACTCTGAACATTTTGGAGAGAAGCCGGAGTAGCACACAGGAAAGGGCTGCAGCAGAATGAGGCAGTTTTGAAGATGAAAGGCAGCTAAAGTGGAGTACAGTAAGTAAAATTTAAAAGAACATATTTTATTTGATGGTGGAGCTGTGCAGGGAACTAAAATAGGTAGTGACTTTAAGAAAAAAAGTATTTACCACTGTGATTGCCTATGGAAAAATAAAAATAAAAGTTATGTTGTTTGGGATTTGCTTGGAATTGCTAACAGACAACCACACCTGCTACAGTTAATGTGAAGCAAAAATTCTGTTTACAGAAAGTCTTGTGAGCTTGTGACCTAGTGCTAGCAGAGAGTGTTTCCACCCTCTCCATGACTAAGCAGGTCAACGCCGTTTCCTCATCCTGCTTCAACATCCTCCGAATGCTCCGCAGGATCTTCAAGTGGATCCCCACCGAAACAAGAAAAACAGTCACCCAGGCCCTCGTCACCAGCAGGCTGGACTACGGAAACGCCCTCTACGCAGGAACGACGGCTAAGCTCCTGAGACGGCTGCAACGCATCCAGAACGCCTCTGCACGTCTTATCCTCGACATCCCCCGACGCAGCCACATCACACCCCACCTGAGAGACCTGCACTGGCTCCCTGTCAACAAGAGGATAACCTTCAAGCTCCTCACCCACGCACACAAAGCACTCCACAACTCCGGACCAGCCTACCTCAACAGACGACTCAGCTTCTACACCCCCACCCGCCAGCTCCGCTCGACCAGCCTCGCCCTCGCCACAGTCCCCCGCATCCGGAAAACGACCGCCGGCGGCAGATCCTTCTCCCACCTCGCCGCCAAGACCTGGAACACCCTCCCCACCAACCTCCGACAGACCCAAGACCTACTGGCCTTCAGAAGACTCCTCAAGACCTGGCTCTTCGATCAGTAGCAGCACCACCCCACTCTTCCCCCAGCGCCTTGAGACCCTCGCGGGTATGTAGTGCGCTTTATAAGTGACATGATTGATTGATTGAACATGGTCACTATGGAATTAGAGCCAAAAGTGTGGGGGGGGAGGGAAGAGAACAGACTGCACTGTGAAATGTAAAAGCAGTGGTGTACAAACATTGCTTGTTAGGGAGTGTTTGGCTTCTAATTGAGTATATTTTATTAAGTAAAGTATAAATACAAAGTATTAACAGCACATATTTAAATGCATGTAAGGGACTTCGTGTGGATCCACGGATCTGCTGCGAATTTACACGGGGCAGCTCTTAGCGCCGTGCTGGATCTGCCCAAAAACACTACCACATTGGGCTTCTTTACAAAAAACATGAAAAGGGTTAAAAGCCAGTGACCATTTAGAAGTGGTATGACAAAATTAATACATGAAAGGATGCCTGTGATTTGTTCAGTACAGCAGTATCAGTAAAAGAAGAGTGGGAAGAGTAGCCATTATTGATGCTTTTGTACTGAGCGCGGGAGACCATTGTTATATTTCTGATTTAAGAATTGCACTAAAAAGAAATATTGACTGATATTAGGAGAAGAGTTGGAGAACAGCCCTTGGAGAACAGCAAAGAGATTTTACTGGCATGTGAATTAGGGTGTACCGTAAAAAAGTATATGTAAAAAATGTGTACTTTACAATAAAAGGCAAAATAGAAGGGAGGTTAGATGAAGACATTAAGTAAAAACATAGTCACCAGGAAAGGAGAAAGAGGAATTGGTAGACTGAAAGTATACTTAATTTATAAAGTGTGTGTGAATGAATGTGTTTGAAATGGGTGCTTGATTATAGTATGCAAGTTAATAGTGTGTAATTTGTACTCACTGACACAGTGAGGCAGTCACTGATACAGCCCGTTACATTCCCAGAAAAGCACTTATGTACCAACGAGTCACATAACTAGACAGTGAATGTTACACTGAGTCGCACACGCATAAAACAATTTACACACCCATTTACTCACCTACAAAATCATTCACACACCCACACAAGCACTTTTACACCCACTCACACAATACAGCTATTCATGTACCCAGCACTCAGTCAGTTACCAACGCACCCTACAGACCCATACAGCCAATTACACAACCAGTCTCCCACCAATACAGCCACTTGCATACATATTTATAAAATGATACAGTCACTCACTTACCCAGTCAGACAGCGACAGTGACTTATACATACATTCACACAGTCACACATCACTTACTACCCAGCCAGTTATAAATCCATACAGCCACTTGCATACCCATTTGGACACCCATACAGCCACTAACACACCGAGTCACATACCCAGACACCCAGTAGGCCTTAGACGTCTGAGCACATTACCACTGCTAGATGGTGATAAAGTGCACGTGCTTCTCCCCTAAACATGGTTTCATTGACTTATCCATAATTGGTATATTTAATTTATCTGTAAGTCCCCAGCAGAGTGCACTACTTGTAGCCAGGGCCTGTAAATTAAATGGTACTAGTGGGCGTGCTGCACTTATTGTACTACCCACACAGATAGCCATTTAAATATGTCTCAGGCTTGCCACTGCAGAGCCTGTGTGTTCAATTTTGCTGCCATGTTGACTTGGCATTTAAAACCCCTTGCCAAGCCTTAAACTCCCTGTTTATTGCATATAAGTTACCCCTAAGGTAGGCCTTAAGTAGCCCATGGGGCAGGGTGCTGTGTAACTAAAAAGTATGAGTTGTGCTTTTAAGTTCTGCATGTCCTGGTAATGAAATACACCCAAAATCGTTTTTTCACTAATCTGGGCCTACCCCTCTTATAGGATAACATAAAAGGGCTTATTAATAAAAGTATCTTTGCAAAATTTTCAAAGTAGAAAGGAAGCATACGTCTAGTACTGAGACTTTCTTTAATGAAAAAAGTTACTGGAAAGAGAATGCTTTAGTGCCTGTAGTTGAAACAACTGCCCGATGCTGGGAGGTAAAAGATGGTACTCCTATTGCACAAGTCGAGACGGTTCCTAGAAATGTAGAGGAAGAAATAGCTGAAGAGATACAAGGAAGGCGTAGACTGGCCCCTGTTTATAAATGGGACTGCAGTAGTATTTGTAGTATTCAACTGGAATAAATTGATATTTTAGGATTGTTAGAAATGGGGGTCTCTAGTTGGCAGAGGTAGGTATCTTTGTCCAAATAGGGACCCTTGCTTCTAGTCAGGGTAAGGGGGATACACACTTTAGATAACCCCTGCTCACCCCTGGTTAGCTTGGCACGAGCAGACAGACTTATCCCAAAGGCAATGTGTAAAGTATTTGTACTCAAAACACACAGTAATACAGTGATAACACCACAAATGGACACCACACCAGTTTAGGAAAAATAAAGTATCTTTATTTAAACTCAGCAAGACCAAAATGACAACAATCCAACATACATGTAATAAGAATATGACTTTAAAAAGGTTTCAAGCAACTGGGTTTATAGAAAACTAAGGAGACTTGATTTCTCACAAAGTACCTGTAGATGTGTCAAAATTCACAAGGCCAAACAGCCGCAGAGCTGGAAAGCGTTGAGAAACAATTAGATGCGTCAGTTCCTGAGACCACAGGGAGGCAATGCGACAGTTCTGCTGCACACAGGAGAAATGATGCGTCGAATCCCGTCTGTAGCGGGAAGTGATGCGTCGACTCCAAGACGGTTTTGGTCCGCGGGTGATGCGTCGGGAAAACTTGCCGCACAGGTGCGATGTGTGAAAGTCCGGGATGCAGCAGCAGTCGATGCGGCATCGTTGAGTGGCGCTACGTCGGTTTCTTCAGTCGCGATACCTTGTTGCATCGGTTCTTGCAGCAGTGACAGGTGCTGCATCGATTTGGCAGCAGCGCAGCGATGCATGGAGATTCTTCTTGCACAGCGGTGCTGCATCTCAAAAACAGCTGCAAGCAGAGCGATGCATCGATTTCTTCAGTTTTTCTTTTCTTCCAGCTCCCAAACAGCAGGAACAACCTCCAGAGGCCCACAACTGGAATAGACTCCTCCTGGCAGGTTAGAACTCTCAGCAACAGAGTTCAGGGCAGCTGGGGGTGAAGTTTTTTTGTGCCTGAGACTTCAGAACAGGAGACCAGCACACATAGGCCCTTGGAGATCTTTTTCAAGCAGGTTCAAAGCAAAGTTACAGTCTTTGTCCTCTCCTTGACAGAAACAGCAACTGCAGGCCAACCCCACACAGTACACATCAAAGGGGCAGTACTCCTCCTCACAGCTCTTAAGCTCTTCTCCTTGGCAAAGGTTCCTCTAAAGTCCAGAAGTGATCTAAAGTTCTGGTGTTTAAGGTCTAATACGTATACCACAAAATGTATTTGTTCTCTTTGTGTAAGGGTCTCTGAGCCCAGTCCAAACCAGTTCTGTCCTCAATGGTGCAGTGTGACCACAGGGGGTAGAGACAGCATTGTGCAAGGGAGCCCTATTCAGGTGCAAGGAAATCTCCTCTGACTACTCTAAATGCAGCTCAGCTCTGAGTCATCCAGGAAGGGCCAGGCACACCTCAACCCCCCCAGTGGCTGTCCTCAGTGAATACACATCCTGAGCCCCTGCCACTTCAAAACCCGACAGTCAATACACAAACAGGCAGAGGCACACAGAATGGTTAAACAAGAAAATGCCTTCTTTCTAAAAGTATATCAACATAAGGGTGTCTGGGTGTGCGTTCAAACTGAAGTCATTTATCGAAGGAACCACCTAAGCTATTTGAGTGGTTTCGTGTTTTATTACACTTTCAAGAATTCTTCATATGTTAATGTTCGCATTCACTTTTTTAGAATCATGTCAACAACAAGGACAACAGTACACTTCACATCAATAACTCAAACACAATTGAAATTAATACAACTATAAATGTAAAATATACGGAACAGTGAACAACAACATTACAAAACATACATTTAACATGTGATGACCAGTCCATCAATTATAACAAGAAGCGTGGCGGTATAAACATTTTATACTTTGAAAGGCTGTAACCTGCCAACAACAACTAGTCATATATAACAATAGTGTAGGAGAGTAGGATCTGCTTCACATGGGTACCCCCACTTTTTGCTGATGCTTCACTGTTTTTCGACTTTAGTCTGGCTGGGGCCCTGCTAATCAGAAACCCAGCCTAGCTGCTTCCTCTCTAAAATGGTTTCCATGTGCCTTAGGTACATCTTTGATTGGAATCTGGAGTGCCCTTATAAGTCCCTAGTATATGGTATACTATGTACCCAGGGCATAGGTACCCCAGAGGCCTGCCAGGGGCTGAAGCATGTATTATGCCACCCCTGGAAGGGCAGCCAAAATGACACCACAGGTATGCTACTGCAGCCTGGGTAAGGTGGTGCATGCAACCCTTTCTGTGATATAGGCTACCTATATCACTACCATTGCACACACATATAAACCTATAAGTCACTCCTATGGCAGGCCTTTACAATCCTGAAGGCAGAGTGCTTGGTTTTTATGTGAGAGGGTGCCCCTGCATGAGCAGAGCCCCTCTGCAGCGTTCGGAGTCCCTCCTCTGATGCTGTTTGTGGTACATCCTGACCATATACTCTTAAGTGCATTATATCCTCGCGGTACAATGCTAACTTTGGACTGGCTGCACCAAAACATGTCATGTTTGGTATCAAACATCTTGGAATACTACCCCCCCGCCAGTCCTGGCAGCGGGGGTAGCATTCCACCCTTCAAGAGGGAGAGACATGTACACACCGGCCTACCCGGTAACTTCTTTACAGAGCCCTGGCATCACAAAATGGATGCCGCTGCCACAGACACGGGTCTGGCCTCCTGCTGCTGACTGAAACTCCGGCAGGGGAGGCCTGGACAATAGGTTTCCTGTAGCAGGGAGGTGTAACCACCTCCCCAGACAGGATAATGTGTATTGGGGCAGGGCGGGAGCACTCTCTGGTGCTCAGAAGTCCTGCACTGGGGGCACACTTGGTGTCCCTGTGCATATGCCAGTTCAAACCGGTTGCAGGGGCTACCTGCCCCTGCTCTGGCGTGAAACTGGACAAAGGGAATGGGTGTAACCACCCCACTTCCCTGACCCTCCCATAGGTGGGTCTCCAGAGTATGTCCAACCCCCTAACTTAGTATAAGTATGGGACCCCAGTCCTTAGGACTTTAGATATCCCTGGACGAAACTCTGAAACTGAATCCTGGACCTTCGACGCTCTACTTCAAGATTAGAGGACTGAAGAATCTCCCTTGGGGTCAAGGAGTGACTCCCCTGCTTGGCAGGCACCTAAGACACAATTGTCTGGTCTGCATCGCTGAAGCTCCCACCGGACGCCAAAGTATTTGCAACCCCAGAGGTGGATTTCCAGACTTCCCCGAGGCTGCCCTGAATTCCCAGCGAAGCTGAGGCCCGTAGATGTTGTGGGTAATGTGGAACCGTGACCCCTGGACACCGAGAACTTTTGTAAGTGCATCCTCTTCCTGGTATCTCATAAAGTTGTGCTTTGGGCTCCTAGTAGCCCCCGCCTCCAGCACTGACTGCACCGAAGATCACTGGCCTCCACTTCACGAGTGTCCTGTGAGCCAGCTCCAAGTGTGTCCACTTGAGGCTCCTTTGCAGTCGCTAGTCCGTTGAATAGTGGGCCCTCCCGAAGGCAACTCTTCTTCTGCTTGGGCTGTCCTGGTTGCTCCAGACGTGCCCTGACTTACCCTCGCTCGGTGAGTCCCTCAGACCTTGCTGGTCTGCATCAACGCCCTTTCTTTGTTTCCATGTGACTTGCCGTTGCCAAGGCTTGTTGGGTCCAATCCGGTCGCCAACACCTCAGTAATCGACAGACTTTGTGGCACAGCTCGAATCCAGCTTCTGGTTGTCGCTGACGCCTCCTGGACCTCGTGGCTGAAGAGTCAAGACGACCATCAACCTACCTGAAGCACCCGACATCGGTGGGCATCTGCTCATCGCCTTCCTGGTCACTGGCTAGTGACCCAGACTCTGTCCCCTCTGCTTTCAGGTTCTTCAGATCTTCGATCCACCCTTGGATCCACCCGGACACTTTTGACTTGGTCGCCAGCAGCCTGCTGCAGCAAATCGCCATTGAAAACGACGACGAAACCCGACGCCAAAGACACCTATGCACCCGGCTTCCTGGGTGAGGTAACTCGACTACTCCGGTGCTCCCGTGGGTATTGACTCTAGAACTGCCTAGTTCTAAAGGGATTTGCTCCAAGTCCTCTTCTAAGTGTCCTTTCCTGTTAAAATTCCAACTGCGACTTTCCCCATAGAAGTTAACGGTGGCTCGCGGCTGTGTTCTCACACTGCACGCGTCCCCCGTGGGTCCCCTGTGTCACTACCTTGGGTGGTTCCTTGGGGTCCAAGCACTTCTACAGGCTCTAGGCCTTGTGTCTAGCTCAGTCGTGGTTCTTATACCACTTTATTGGTATATGGTTTGGTACGCCCCTAGGGCTCAAACGTGTATTTGTGCTATTACTGTTGATAACTGACTTGTAACTTATGTACTTCGAACTCTAGCCTCATAAAGAGACTAGAGGGGTGTGTTTAAGACTAAATACATATATTTTATATATATACCTGGTGTGGTCCTCTTTCATTTGGTCACTCAAGAGATTATAGACTGGTAAAACAAGCTGCTTTACATTCCTTCAAGACTTAGCCTGAAGGCTGCTCTCCATAGCTACCACTAGGATAGCTTTCAATAAAGGTTGTCTTTAACCTATCTCCAATAAGGGGTTGTTTGGACTGGTGCAAGGTGCCCACTATAATTAGTGGACAGCATATACCAGGCCAACTTCTCACATTGGTGTGCAGCGTGTGGGATTCCAGCTTGCTTTTGTTTTACCAGATAATCTCAATTGAATTGATCAACTGAAAACCACTAAGGGTACCTAAGGTACATATAAATTCAAGCTTAGAAATACAGTAAGTTCTACTGAACTTAGAGTTGTGTGTTAAGGGCTTAGCACTCCCTTTCTACAACTCAAGAGAGTTTATTAGGCCACACTAGAGTAGGTAGTGCATACACCACACCTCACTAGTAATGTCTTCACTGCCAGGAACCAGTGGGCTCCTGCCATCCAAATATGACAACCTCCCATTCTTGGAATTGAGAGAGTTGTGCAAGATTAGGAAGCTGAAGACAGGCAAAAGTGCCAACACCCAACGTCTCATGGAGATGCTCCTGCTAGATGATCTCAGAAGACCTATAGGGTCTGCAGGGGTAGGCAGAGAGGGTGGGGCAGAAGATGAGGGTGGGGCCAGGGATGAAAATACCCAGGACCCAACCTCTGAAACTGACCAGGAGGATGACAATGATCCTGACCTGGAGAATGCAGCTACTCCTGAGGATGAGGAGGAGGATCAGAATGACCTCCCCTTTGTCCCCCCAGGAAGAGTTGTGAGTGTGCCCAGAAGGTCTAGATCTCCTTCTCAGGAGTCTAACCACTCTGACACCTCAGTAGGGACCTCTGTTTCCTCTCATAGGAGGGAATCCTCCAGTGAGAGGAAAGAGAGACTGCTCAAGTATGGAGAAGCTCAGTTGAGACTCAGAAGAGAGCAGTTGGCTATAGACAGGGAGTCCCTAGAGCTTCAAAGGCAAAGAAGAAAGTTGGGACTAGAGTCCCATGGTGGCAGCAACTTCCCTAGTGGTAGGGAAAGGTCTTATGACCATAGAAACCTGAGCAAGATTGTCCCTCCCTACCAGAGTGGGGATGACATCCACAAATGGATTTCTGCACTGGAGAGGGCTTGTAAAGTACAGAGGGTCCCTCAGGAGCAGTGGGCAGCAATCTTGTGGCTCTCCTTTGCAGACAAAGGTAGAGATAAGCTCCTCTCTGTTAGAGAAGAGGATGCTGATAATTATCCAGTCTTAAAAAGTGCATTGATTGATGGGTTTGGCCTAACAACTGAACAATACAGGTTAAAGTTCAGAGATACCCAAAAGGCACAGAATCAAGACTGGGTGGACTTTGTTGATTGTTCTGCTAAGGCTCTGGAAGGTTGGTTAGTGGGCAGTAAGGTATGTGACTTCAAAGGATTGTACAATTGTATCATGAGGGAGCAGATTCTTAATAACTGTCAAAATCAGCTGTTGCATCAGTACCTGGTGGACTCTGATCTGACCTCGCCCCAAGAATTGAGAAAGAAGGCAGACAAATGGGTCAGAACCAGGGTGAGGCAGAAGGTACAGAACCAAGGTGGTGACCCAAAGAAGCAAGATTCTAAGAACTCTGACAAGGGTGGGGAGAAGGGTAAAGACCAGAAGTCTTCACAAGGCCCCCAAAAATCTTCTTCAGGTGGGATTCACAGTCTAACAAAGGGAAGGGCCAAAAGAAACCATGGTGCAAAGTCTGTAAGCAAAAGACACACTGGACCAGTGATTGCACCAAGTCCAAAGACTCTATTCCAGCCCCCACCAATGCCCCTAAGGCACCTGTTCCCCCTAGTGCAGTTACAATTCGTGGTGGGAGTACACAAGCCAAGGGTTTAGTAGGGTTGACCCTGGGTAAGGAGATGAGCTCTGGCCTAGTCAGAGAACTCACTCAGGCTGTCCTAGTCTGTGTTGGAGGCATGGATGTGACCTCCTCTGTGAGTCCCAGTAATCTGGGCAAGTACAGGCAACAGCCATTAATAAATGGAAAAGAGGCTTTGGCATTTAGGGACACAGGAGCAAGTGTCACCATGGTGACACAAGATCTTGTGGATCCTGGGCAGATTATACTTGGTGAAATGTACCAAGTGACCAATGCTAGCAATGTCAGAACAGACCATACTCTGGCAGTTGTTAACTTCTCCTGGGGAGGGGTAACTGGCCTTAAGAAGGTTGTGGTAAGTGCAGACCTACCAGTTGAATGCTTGCTTGGCAATGATCTAGAAACTTCCGCTTGGGCAGAAGTGGAGCTCAGGACCCATGCAGAAATGCTGGGCATCCCTGCAGATGTGTTTGCTGTGACCAGGTCACAGAGCAAAATGCCTAACACTGAATAGGCCTTGGATGCTGGAACAATGGACCAAGTGCCATCCAAGAGGAGGAGTTGTAGGGTAAAGGCAGTGCCTTCCCCCTTGGCTCAGAAGGAAGATCAGTCTCTTCAGGGAGATGATCTCAGTCCTGAGGAAGGAACTGTCCAGAGGAGCTTGAGCCTGATCAGGTTGAGTTCTTAGGGACAGGGGGCCCTTCCAGGGCAGATCTGAGTCAGGAGCAGC
The DNA here is from genome assembly GCA_963921515.1 of Calotriton arnoldi. Classification (NCBI taxonomy): domain Eukaryota; kingdom Metazoa; phylum Chordata; class Amphibia; order Caudata; family Salamandridae; genus Calotriton; species Calotriton arnoldi. The sequence goes on along the minus strand of CAWUFW010008376.1, from coordinate 684,200 downwards.
AGAGCTGCCCCTCTCTTGAACCCCTCAGACAGCAAGCTGCTGCTGAGGCTGCTGGGAATGCTAGTGGTCCCCATAACGTGTATTGGGATGATGGACTCTTGTACTCAGAGTGTAGAGACCCCAAGCCTGGTGCCACCAGGAGGTTGGTTATACCTCTGAAGTTCAGGGGCTTCCTATTGACCCTAGCCCATGACATTCCTTTAGCAGGTCACCTGGGCCAGAACAAGACTTGGGACAGAATTGTCCCACACTTTCACTGGCCCCACATGTCTGAAGACACCATGGAGTTTTGTCGCTCCTGTGTAACCTGCCAGGCCAGTGGCAAGGCAGGTGGCACTACAAAGGCCCCCCTGATACCACTACCTGTGGTGGGGGTTCCCTTTGAAAGGGTGGGGATTGACATTGTTGGTCCCATGGATCCCCAAACAGCATCTGGGCACAGGTTTATCCTGGTGGTGGTGGACCATGCCACCAGGTACCCAGAGGCTATTCCCCTTAGGACCACTACAGCACCTGTGGTGGCAAGAGCCCTCCTGGGAATTTTCTCAAGAGTGGGCTTCCCTAAGGAGGTTGTATCAGACAGGGATGCAAACTTTATGTCTGGATACTTGAAGGCAATGTGGAAGGAGTGTGGAGTGACCTACAAGTTCACCAAACCCTATCACCCACAATGCAATGGTTTAGTTGAGAGATTCAACGAAACCTTGAAGGGCATGATTAAAGGACTCCCAGAGAAGCTTAGGCGAAGATGGGACATACTCTTGCCCTGCCTTTTATTTGCATACAGGGAGGTGCCTCAAAGGGGTTGGCTACAGCCCTTTTGAACTTTTGTTTGGTCACCCTGTCAGGGGTCCATTGTGCCTGGTAAAGGAAGGATGGGAGTTACCTCTCAAGCCCCCAAAGCAGGACATAGTGGACTATGTACTTGGTCTCCGCTCCAGGATGGCTGAGTACATGAAAAAGGCAACTAAAAACCTTGAGGCTAGCCAGGAACTCCAAAAAGCCTGGCATGACCAAAAGGCTATACTGACTGTTTACCAGCCAGGACAGAAGGTATGGGTGTTTGAGCCAGTGGCCCCAGCAGCTCTCCAAGACAAATGGAGTGGACCCCATACCATTGTTGAACAGAAGGGTGAGGTTACCTATTTAGTAGACCTAGGAACACCCAGGAGTCCCCACAGGGTTCTCCATGTCAACAGATTGAAACCATATGTGGACAGGGCAGACATGGGCTTGCTCATGGCTACTGATGAGGGACAGGAGGAAGAGAGTGACCCACTCCCTGACCTGCTCTCGCAGAACCCTGATGATGGGTCAGTGGATGGTGTAGCCTTGGCAGGCAGCCTCACTGCCCAGCAGCAAACTGATTGCAGACAGGTGCTCAATCAGTTCAGGCATATGTTCTCTCTGACACCAAGTCAGACCACCTGGTGCACTCATGAAGTGGACACTGGGGACAGTCTGCCTATTAAAAATAAGATTTATAGGCAACCTGACCATGTCAGGGACTGTATCAGGACAGAAGTCCAGAAGATGTTGGATTTGGGAGTTATTGAACCCTCAGATAGCCCTTGGGCTAGTCCAGTGGTCCTTGTGCCAAAGCCTCACACCAGTGGTGGGAAAAGAGAGATGAGGTTTTGTGTGGACTACAGTGGTCTCAATGCAGTCACTAGGACTGATGCCCATCCAATACCCAGGGCAGATGAGCTAATAGACACTTTGGCCTCAGCCAAGTATCTAAGCACATTTGACCTAACAGCTGGCTACTGGCAGATCAGGCTAGCTGATGATGCAAAGCCAAAAACAGCATTCTCAACCCCTAGTGGGCATTATCAATTTGTGGTAATGCCCTTTGGTTTGACTGTAAAGACTTGGCTTTTCCCGGCATAATTTCGTCATGCAGGCTGGGCGTTATTTTTTTTAGTCACCTGTACTCTGGGTAGCGCTGGGACGCCCCGTTGCTGGGGCAGCTACGCGCTGTATAAATCCAATTCAAACTCAAACTCAAGAATGCACCTGCCACTTTTCAGAGGTTGGTGAATACAGTCCTTACAGGTCTGGAAGCCTATAGTGCAGCATATCTAGATGATATTGCTGTCTTTAGCTCCACCTGGGAGGATCACCTGGTCCACCTCAGAAATGTTTTGGAGGCCCTGCAAAAGGCAGGCCTCACTATCAAGGCCACCAAGTGCCAGATAGGGCAGAGTCAGGTTGTGTACCTGGGCCACCTTGTAGGTGGAGGCCAGGTTCAACCACTGCAGAGCAAAATCCAGACCATCATGGACTGGGTTGCTCCAACTACCCAGACTCAGGTGAGAGCCTTCTTAGGCCTGACTGGGTACTATAGGAGATTTGTCAAGGGGTATGGATCAATAGTGACACCCCTGAATGACTTAACTTCCAAGAAAATGCCCAAAAGGTTCAGTGGACAGCTAACTGTCAAAAGGCATTTGATGACCTGAAGCAGGCCATGTGCACTGCTCCCATTCTACAGAGTCCTGATTACTCCAAGAAGTTCATTGTCCAAACAGATGCATCTGAATTGGGGGTAGGGGCTGTACTGTCACAATTGAATGATGAAGGTCAGGCTCAGCCAGTAGCTTTTATTAGCAGAAGGCTGACCCCTAGAGAGAAACATTGGTCAGCCATTGAGAGGGAGGCCTTTGCTGTGGTCTGGGCTCTGAAGAAGTTGAGGCCATACTTGTTTGGTACTCACTTCCTTGTTCAAACAGACCATAAGCCCCTCTTATGGCTAAAACAAATGAAGGGTGAAAACCCCAAACTGCTTAGGTGGTCCATTTCCCTACAGGGGATGGACTTTACAGTGGAACATAGACCTGGGAGTAACCATGCCAATGCAGATGGACTCTCTAGGTACTTCCACTTAGAACATGAAGACTCAACTGGACAAGGTTAGTTTAATGTCCCTGCGTTTGGGGGAGGGTTGTGTAGGAGAGTAGGATCTGCTTCACATGGGTACCCCTACTTTTTGCTGATGCTTCACTGTTTTTCGACTTTAGTCTGGCTGGGGCCCTGCTAATCAGAACCCCAGCCTAGCTGCTTCCTCTCTAAAATGGTTTCCATGTGCCTTAGGTACATCTTTGATTGGAATCTGGAGTGCCCTTATAAGTCCCTAGTATATGGTATACTATGTACCCAGGGCATAGGTACCCCAGAGGCCTGCCAGGGGCTGAAGCATGTATTATGCCATGCCTGGAAGGCCAGCCAAAATGACACCACAGGTCTGCTACTGCAGCCCGGGTAAGGTGGTGCATGCACCCCTTACTGTGATATAGGCTACCTATATCACTACCATTGCACACACATATAAACCTATAAGTTACTCCTATGGCAGGCCTTTACAATCCTGAAGGCAGAGTGCTTGGTTTTTATGTGAGAGGGTGTCCCTGCATGAGCAGAGCCCCTCTGCAGCGTTCGGAGTCCCTCCTCTGACCATATACTCTTAAGTGCATTATATCCTCGCTGTACAATGCTAACTTTGGACTGGCTGCACCAAAACATGTCGTGTTTGGTGTCAAAAATCTTGGAATACTACCCTCCCACCAGTCCTGGCGGCGGGGGTGGCATTCCACCCTTCTAGAGGGAGAGACATGTACCCACCTGCCTTCTCGGTAACTTCTTTACAGAGCCCTGGCATCACAAAATGGATGCCGCTGCCACTGACACGGGTCTGGCCTCCTGCTGCTGACTGAAACTCCGGCAGGGGAGGCCTGGACAATAGGTTTCCTGTCGCAGGATAATGTGTATTGGGGCTGGGCGGGAGCACTCTCTGGTGCTCAGAAGTCCTGCACTGGGGGCACACTTGGTGTCCCTGTGCATATGCCAGTTCAAACCGGTTGCAGGGGCTACCTGCCCCTGCTCTGGCATGAAACTGGACAAAGGGAATGGGTGTAACCACCCCTCTTCCCTGACCCTCCCATAGGTGGGTCTCCAGAGTATGTCCAACCCCCTAACTTAGTATAAGTATGGGACCCCAGTCCTTAGGACTTTAGATATCCCTGGACAAAACTCTGAAACTGAATCCTGGACCTTCGACGCTCTACTTCAAGATTAGAGGACTGAAGAATCTCCCTTGGGGTCAAGGAGTGACTCCCCTGCTTGGCAGGCACCTAAGACGCAATTGTCCGGTCTGCATCGCTGAAGCTCCCGCCGGACGCCAAAGTCTTTGCAACCCCAGAGGTGGATTTCCAGACTTCCCCGAGGCTGCCCTGAATTCCCAGCGAAGCTGAGGCCCGTAGCTGTTGTGGGTAATGTGGAACCGTGACCCCTGGACACAGAAAACTTTTGTAAGTGCATCCTCTTCCTGGTCTCCCACAAAGTTGTGCTTTTGGCTCCTAGTAGCCCCCGCCTCCAGCACCGACTGCTTCGAAGATCACTGGCCTCCACTCCACGAGTGTCCTGTGAGCCAGCTCCAAGTGTGTCCACTCGAGGCTCCTTTGCAGTCGCTAGTCCGTTGGCTAGTGGGCCCCCCCGAAGGCAACTCTTCTTCTGCTTGGGCTGTCCTGGTTGCTCCAGATGTGCCCTGACTTACCCTCGCTGGGTGAGTCCCTCAGACCTTGCTGGTCTGCATCAACGTCCTTTCTTTGTTTCCATGTGACTTGCCGTTGCCAAGGCTTGTTGGGTCCAATCCTGTCGCCGACACCTCAGCAATCGACAGACGTCATGGAGCAGCTCGAATCCAGCTCCTGGTCACCACCAACACCTCCTGGACCTCGTGGCTGAAGAGTCAAGATGACTGTCAACCTACCTGAAGCACCCGACATCAGTGGGCATCTGCTCATCGCCTTCCTGGTCACTGGCTAGTGACCCAGACTCTGTCCCCTCTGCTTTCAGGTTCTTCAGATCTTCGATCCACCGTTGGATCCACCCGGACACTTTCGACTTGGTCGCCAGCAGCCTGCTGCAGCAGATCGCCATTGAAAACGACGACGAAACCCGACACCAAAAGACACCTATGCACCCGGCTTCCCTGGGTGAGGTAACTCGAGTACTCCAGTGCTCCCGTGGGTATTGACTCTAGAAATGCCTAGTTCTAAAGGGATTTGCTCCAAGTCCTCTTCTAAGTGTCCTTTCCTGTTAAAAATCCAACCGCGACTTTCCCCATAGAAGTTAACGGTGGCTCGCGGCTGTGTTCTCACACTGCACTCGTCCCCCGTGGGTCCCCTGTGTCACTACCTTGGATGGTTCCTTGGGGTCCAAGCACTTCTACAGGCTCTAGGCCTTGTGTCTAGCTCAGTCGTGGTTCTTATACCACTTTATTGGTATATGGTTTGGTACGCCCTAGGGCTCAAGCGTGTATTTGTGCTATTACTGTTGATAACTGACTTGTAACTTATGTACTTCGAACTCTAGCCTCATAAAGAGACTAGAGGGGTGTGTTTAAGACTAAATACATATATTTTATATATATACCTGGTGTGGTCCTCTTTCATTTGGTCACTCAAGAGATTATAGACTGGTAAAACAAGCTGCTTTACATTCCTTCAAGACTTAGCCTGAAGGCTGCTCTCCATAGCTACCACTAGGATAGCTTTCAATAAAGGTTGTCTTTAACCTATCTCCAATAAGGGGTTGTTTGGACTGGTGCAAGGTGCCCACTATAATTAGTGGACAGCATATACCAGGCCAACTTCTCACAAATAGCAACAGGCCTTTTGCCTTGTTTGCACACTGTATAATTCTGTGGTTGGAAAAAGGATTAAGACTAGTTGAGTAGGGTCAACGCGTTTCAGAACCCCTTATTTCTTTAAGGGTTCCTCCTCAGGACCGAGAGTAGGTCAAAAACTGCAATCATGGGGCAAAGCGTGGTGAATGCAACCTTGCAGACCCCAAAGTAGCACAGATGGTGTCCTTATATTTATGCGCAAATTTTTTTATAAGACCTGTTGTGCCCCCAGCGATTGAAAATGTGGCGCTGTATACAACTCGTTCGTCTGGATAACTATTCAGTGCACCGGAGAGAGAGCTGAAGCTTGTTTGTCACGGTGTGCTGCCTTTGGTTTGTTGAGAGGCCCTGAACTCATTCGTGGCGTGCTGAAGACCGAATAATCATTCAGTTCTTCACTTTCTAAAAGTGGCATTTTCAAACACACAATTTAAAAACCATCTTTACTAAAAGATGTGTTATTAAATTCGGAGTTCAGAGAGCCTAAACTTTATTTCTCTATCTTGTCCCAATGGGAAGTTATACTTGTAAGATGTTACAAAGTATTTCCCATTCTATCCTAGGGGACAGATAGCCTATCAATAGTGAAAATTGAAATTGGCAGTATTTCACTATCAGGACATGTTACACACACCAGCACATGTCCTACCTTTCACATACACTGCACCCTGCCCATGGGGTACTTTGGGCCTACCATAGGGGTGCCTTACATATAAGAAAAGGGAAGGTTAGGGCCTGGCAAGTGGGTGCACTTGCCAAGTCAACATGGCAGTTAACAACATGCGCACAGACACTGCAGTGGCAGGTCTGAGATACCTTTCCAGGGCTACTCATGTGGGTGGCACAATCAGGGCTGCAGGCCCACTAGTATTATTTGATTTACAGGCCCTGGCACACTTCAGTGCACTTTACTAGGGACTTACCAGTAAATCAAATATGTCAATCAGGGAGAACCAATTGTAACAACAATTTACACCGGGAGCACTTGCACTTTGACACTGATCAGCAGTGGCAAAGCGCCCAAAGCATCTAAGCCAGAAAAGATGAAATCCTGCACAGCATCAAAAATACAGGAGGTAGAGGCAAAAAGTCAGGGGGAAACCATGCCAAAGATGCCAAGTCCAAAAAGCATCAATTTTGTATATTAACACAGTCCACTCTCAGCATAATACAGCATGTTGCCTACAACCCTTCAGGGCCGGCCGCGCTCAGATGTCAAAAAAGTACACTGTCTCCATCCCTAGGGTCGGCAGCATAAACAAGGCTGAATTTTAATAAAGCAAGAGAAAAAAGGCAAGAAAAAGAAAAGCACCTGTGCATCCCCCTTCCTCCTCCCTCCTTCCCAGCTCATGACCAATTGTGGACAAAGCAGCAATTGAATAGAAAGGTACAAGGCACACAGTCTAGCCAGTCAGCCTCACTATTGAGCCCTTTGAGTCCCGGGAGGGGGGACTTCTGGGATCAAATAAAGAATCCAGAGATAGGACGTGCATGTTAATTCCCTAAACTCCACAGAGAGGATGCAAATGAAAGGGGCCCACAGGTCGATGTAGGAGGAGCACCCAGGGTTGACCGCTATAGAGTGCTTCTCCATTCCCAGGAGAAGCCATAATTTGTGCAGCAAGGAGGTGTTCTCCGGTGTCTGATCCATGACCCAAAGCGAGAGTATCACTTTGTGGGCTGCGTTCAATGCAAGAGCCATCTGCCTCCCTTTAATGGAATGAAGAGAAAACGTCAATGGATTCGGTAGCCCCAAGAGAGTGTATGCTGGTAATCGTGAAACGCTAGCATCAGACGCCAAATCAATATCATCCAATTCCTGTTCCCAATATCTAGTTAGCTTGGGACAATGCCACAAAAGAGGGATTAGGGTCCCAGCATTACCACATCCCCTTCAACAGTCCCCAGAGCGACCCGCACTCCATTTATGAATCCACATCGGGGTGTAATACCAATAGGAAGCAATTTTGTAGGCCGTTTCAGTGCCTGCCATTGTATGTGCTGTGTGGTGAACTCAATAGTGTATGTCCTCCCACTCTTTATCAGAAAGAGGTCTGCCTATCTTTGCCTCCCATCTTCTTTGGGCTGTGGATCTAAGCTGTGACCCAATCTTCCCGAACAGAGCATAGATCTCAGAAATTAAGCGCTTATCATCCGTTTTGAGGAACAACAACTTTTCAAACAAGGTCTTTGGACAACCCGCCCATTGTCGAGTGTCAGCACCCGCAACCCAGTGGCGGAGTTGCAAATATGAGACATAGTCTGCCTCCCTCAGGGGTAGTCAAGTTTAAGCTGGTCGAAAAGAAGAAGACCATTCAGGTTGAATAAACAGCCTAGTTGCTTACAGCCACCCTGAGCCATACCGGGGGGGGAAAATCTGGATTAGCAAAGAGAGCAGTCATGGGCGAGGGGAAAGTGGTCAAGCCAGACTTAATTGCAACTGCATCCCACACCTTTAGAGCCGTGCTTGTCATGGTCGAAGAATATACAGGGCTCGAAAAATCATTTAATTCTTACTAGACCTACAGGTCTAGTAACCTAAAAAATGTACTCGACCTATCTGAAATACACTTGACCTCAGTCTCTGAAAGCAGAGCAAATGTGATAAGTTAACAAGATTTAAAGGCATTTTTATTACTCATTGACTTTGTGAGCAATAAAGATGCCTTTAAATCTTGCTATCTTGTCACATTTCCTCTGCTTTCAGAGTCAGAGGTCAAAAGTCAGTTTGTCTTCCTACTCGCCAGAAAGAGCGCGTAGGACCTAAAAATAGCTCGCCCTAATTGAATCTGGCTCGCAAATGTGAGCGGGCGAGTGGATTTTTCGAGCCCTGATATAATCCCCAAGCTCTATGTCAGCGAGGAAGCCACACCTCTTTCCGTATCTGAGTGCCTGCCACAGCCTGGTCTATAAAGGCCCAGTGCTTCTCAGAAAGCGAACTGTTCCATTCTACTAGGATCTGCAACTGGGCGGCTTGATGAAAAGGAGACAACAAAGGTACCGCCAGTCCACCCTCAGGTTTCGAGCGATACGACAGATGTTTTTGTGCAGCCAGGGCTTCTTACCTCCCCAAATGAAGTTGTTAATGTCCTGCTGGAGAGAATGAACCCCACCGGATGGAGAAGCCAAGGGTAATGTTTGAGAAATATAAAGGATAAAGGAAGAATGGACATCTTGACTGCCGCAACTCGCCCAAGCCAGGATAGGAATAAACGGTTCCAAACGCTAGGTCTCTATGAATCTGAGTGACCAGAGATGCATAATCTATCACAACAGTCTTGGATAATGTTGCAAAGTCATCCTGAGCCCTGGGCACACCCCAACTTTTTGCTGACTGGTACTGGTGGTAACTGACTCTGACTGACCCTGGGCTCTGCCTAACCCGGCCCAGGGCCCGTGCTATGCTGAAAACACTTAGAATACAGTGAAAACACCTACATACACTAGGGTACACTAAGGGTTGGGGTACCCCTGTGATTGGCATGACCTACCCCATAGGGCCCTAGTACATATTAGGGCAGGGGGATTGAAACTACCTATCAGTCCCTAGTATAAATAGGGCATGGCAGTTTAGAGGCCAGCAGACCTTTCTGCACTTGCATGTGTGCACTGCTGAAGCCTGAGGTATTTTTAAAAGTGGCTCTGTGTGGCAGGACTGCTTTTAAAAAGTAAATTGTGCCCAAACTCGGCTTTTGTATTCGGGGCACTGAAAAATGGTTAACCTACAATGTTTGGGCATATGAGGTACCCCCAGGGTCTCCCCTAGGTGTCCCAGGGGTGGGAGGTCAGATATCTGTAAGGTAGACCCTTATAAAATGAGTTTTATATGCCCTGGGTAAAGTGAAATTGCACATTTCACTCCCCACATTGTGGTAAAGTGCTGCCCAAAATCGACTTTGGTGGTAGGAGCACTGTGGAGGGAGGATCTGTAATATGTTTACATATTCAGAACCCCTAAAGTCTCACCTAGGTGTTCCTGGGGTGGGGGTCCTGTAGATATATGTAGCGTACTTATAAAATATGTTTTTATAAGCCCTGGTGCTGGAAAAATGGCCCAAGTCACTTTTCCCATTGCAAATCTCATGCCATAGGTTAACATTGGAAAAGGTTATTAGTTAATAACTGGAGAAAGAAAAGCCGTAAAACTAGGATTAAAGGACTCAGTAGAATGGTAATGATAATTCCACCAATATGGTATTGTTGAATTTATTGTAAAATGTACAGACAAGAAGTTATAAGACTTTTTTTTGTCTGTAAGCCAAAATTCAACCCTGTACTGCTCTGCCCTGATTGGTCAGAGATAAGTGAGTGAGCCTGGCTGCTTTGAAGAGGTGATAAATGACCCCTGGGGTTAGGAAGCCTCTCGGGGAGTAGAGGTTGCTGGGCATAGGAATGCCAGAGCAGGGAGAGGAGTCGTAAACCATGGACTTCAAGTGAAGGGGAGAACCCCTGTTCACCTCTAGCCAGATGCTAGGATTAAGGAAGGAATGAGCAGCTGCAAGGGGGAGGGAATATGGAGAATAGCCATCCTAGGGGTGTGTCTAGCCAGGTATTCTCTGCCTGCTGAAAATTCTGACATATTGAATTTTGGAAGAATAGTGGTATCTGGGTTAGCATTTTGCCACACTCTGCAGGAAGTGGTCAGAGTTTTGGGTGCGACCCTGCAGCTCATTGGACAGAAGTGCCCTCCTGCTTGACCCCAGAGAAAACTGAATAAGTATCTGAGAGGGGCAGTGCTTCTCAGATCTGCTGCTTGAAACTTAAGAGAATCAGAAGGGTCTGCACTGAAGAGTTTGATGTGCATTTCCAAAGGCCTGAACTCTGAAGAGTGCGCCTTGTTTGCACCATTTGAAACTACAGCCCTGTGGATCAAACCTGCTTCAAAAGGACTAAAGAGTGGACTCCCTGCAAGCTACAGGTTAACAGAGCTCACCTGGACATCACCACAAAGAATCCCCAGCCTGGAGTACTACCAGTGGATTAGTAAGGGTTTTGTTCAAGTGGATTGCAGGAATTGAAGTCTCACGCTTTCAAGTACCCTCTTGGAGATTCCAGAACCTTGGATTATGTGTTGGATACTTTGGGACCCGCAAGAAGAACTTCAGGAAGTAGTTCTAACTGGACCCAGCCTGCTGGAGGAGGCTGTACAAGAGTGGTGAGAAATCCTCTAGAACAATTGATAAAGGTGAATGTGTCCCTGTCAGAGCAAAAGAAATGACTAAAAGGGGCACTGTTGGTTTCTAAGCACTAGAAAGTGACATCTTTAAAAATTCATATCTCTGGTTCCCTACAGTGGATATTTTTCGTTTTGGTGTCATTTAAAAGATAAAAATATTTCCTATTTTTATAAATTGGTGTTGGATTTTTATTTTGTGTTGTGTCTTAATTATTTACTGAATTGGTGTTTTTAAATGCTTTACATACCTGTCTTTGAAGTTAAGCCTGCCTGCTGGCAGCCACGTTACCAAGGGTTGAGCATAGGAATAATTGTCTAAGACCTATTCTGAGCCCTATACTGTGTTAGTGGCCTTATTGCCAGTGGCAGACCTACATTTGCCCCTACCAATAATCCTCTTTCCAACAGATAACGATCGTGCTAAGGAAATGCCCAGGTATGGAAGGCCCTCAGTAACCCACTGAAAAGGAAATTGTGATCTTAAGACCCGCCCATTCGCAAGGGAAACCATAAGGTTCAAGATCTGCAAATTCTGCAAATTAGCCCAGAATCCAGAGACCAAACCAAATTCCCGAAGTTCCCCAACAATGGCCAGAAGTGAGATTAGGGGCTCCGTAATCGAGAAGATGACATCGTTTGCGTAAAGGCCGATTAGATAGTGACCGAAACAAAATGGAATCCCTGTTACAGCTGGGTTTTTCTCAAACCTTCTGCGCCAGTGTCTCCATATATAGTTAAAAAAGGAGCAGTGATAGCGGGCACCCTTGACGAGTGCCCCGACAGATGATAAAATGTCGAGACTGGGCCCCATTAACCCTCACCGCTGCTCGGGGAGCACTATATATACACTGAATCCAGTTCCTAAATCTCTCAATCTCTCGTCGATGCTATACCTCTTCAGCCTTTCAAAAAGGTATGGCCAGTGCACACAGTCAAACGCCTTCTCAGCGTCTTTAGAAAGCAATAAAGCTTCCTTATGCGACCAGTGCACTTTGTCTATAAAATGACATATGCGCATGGTGTTATCTTTACATTGGCGGAGTAATTAAACCAGATTGGTCTGGATCTATAAGACCCAGCATAAGGTGATTGAGATGGTGAGCCGTGAGCCAAAATGCTTGCAAAGAGTTTGCATCTATGTTGAGCAGTGAAATGGACCTATAGGAGCCACTGAGGCTGGATCTTTACCTGGCTTGGGAATTACTGATATGGAAGCTTCCAGCATGGACTCCGTCAGTGAGCCCGACCCGGAGAAAGAATTGAAAAGTCATGTGAGCACAGGAGTTAAGTCCGAGCAGAAAGTCTTATAAAACAAAGCACTGAAGCCATCCGGGCCAGGGGACTTTAAAGGCTTCAGGCGAGTGATGTCCGAGATCACCTCATTCATGCGGATTGACTGGTCTAGCACGTCAGCCTCTGCAGGAGGCAGGAGAGTGAGAGCAGCACCATGAAGGTACTCCAGGGGGTCAGCAGTCGGTGGAATATAACGAGACATAAAAGGTATGGAATGCCACCGCAATGCCCTCAGGGTCTCTTATTCAATGTCGAGCCAGTAGTCAAAGACTTCACTGAGCCAACGTATTGCGTACTACGGAGTCAATGTGCTAACATACGACCACTGCGGTTGTTACCCAGGTAGAATCCATGTTTGAAACACAGCATTGCATATTCCGCTTAGTCTAGATCTAATTGTTTAAGCTGTAAGCAGGCCTTCTCCAGTTTCCTCCAAACTCTGGGTGCGCAGTCCTCTTGTGGATAGCCTCCAGTTCAGAGACCCTTCTCTCGAGATCTTCCAATAGTGACGCCTATGATTCTGAGCTGCAGAGAGAGCAATAAGCTCTCCTCGAACAACTGACTTCAAGGCCTCCAACACCGAGGCCAGAGGTGACACCCATTATCGCTGAGGGCCAAGTAGTCTTTAAGCACCGCACGAATTGCAGCTCTGGTATGGGGGGACCACAGCAAGGCATCGTGAAGTCACCAGAATGATCTCTGGGAAGGAGAGGTTTGCAACTGCAATGGCAGAGTTATAGGCACGTGGTACTAGAGATAACGGGGCTCAATAGTAGTATAAATGATGTGATCTAACAGGGACTGGGAATCTAAAAAGTAATCAATACGGGCATATGTCCTATGTGCTGCAAAAAGAATGTGCAATCCCGTTTGTTGGGATGAGACCGGCACCACAAGTCTTGTAAACCACAGTCTGCGAGCCAGCAAAGGCCCTCAGGCGAAAAGACTTCAGTCTGGGTACAGCTTTGACCGGATCGGTCCATATCCGAGTCCATCACAAGATTCAGATCACCCCAATCACTACAAACGAATCTGGGGACTGAAGGACCTTGGCCAGAGAGTCAGAAAGCTCTCTTGCCACTCGTTAGGAGCGTAAACATTTGCATGGGTGAAGTCAAGAGTGCCCATCCTCAGACGGAGGTCAAAAAGACGACCCTTAATCTCCACCGTTGTGTCTAACGCCACCCCAGTAAAGCGCTTAGAAAAGAGAATGGCCACCCCACCCTTCTTAGTAGGACCAGAGTACCAATATTGCTGCCAGAACTGCTGAGATTGCATTCTATGGACATCTTTAGACACTAGGTCGGTCTCTTGAAAGAGGTAGATGTCACCTCCCATATGTTTGAGTAGTGAGAGGATCGCTGCTCTTTTAGTGGGATTGTTTATGCCATGAACATTTAGGCTGATCAGCTTAAGCTCTATATAAGATGGAGAGGGAAGAGCTGCTATGCTACGATCCCCATCCAGGATATACAGGGAATTGAGAAGTAGTGATTAAGTCAATAGGAATGGCCGGGACCCATAGTGTGGGGTAGCCTAATGTAGACCGTGTAGTGAGAGGGGAAGGAATAAACCCCCTAAAACCCCAAACCCCTAAATATAAATAACAGTTAAGAAGTAACCGCAAACAGTCCATCAAACATGGAAGCATCAACAAGGATTTGGTCTCAGCAGAAGCGTCCATTAGCAAACCAGAAGCAGGCCTCGTGACCCACCCTCACCACCCATGGCCCACCCGCCACGGCAAAATAACTCACATGTCTGCCCAATAGTCAAGTTTCTTCTGAGTCTGCCCCTTCACCAGGCAGAGCAAAGGACAGCCGCCTTCTCCCGCACTATGGTGTACAGCATGGACGCAGGTCCTCCAGGGCAAACCAATGATGACTCCTATGCCACTTTTGCATACCTCTGTGATCTCGTGTGGAGAAGGGCTGGGACTCTTGTTGTGAATACTCAATGCCAAGGACTTTGCAGGCTTCAGAGAGAGATCTAAGCTGATAGGCCCCACCATCAAGACGAAAGATGAGGCGAGACGGATGGCCCCAGAAGTAAAGGATCCCAGCATTTCTCAAGTGGTCTGTGGTCAGTTTGAAGTCCCGCTGTTTCTGCAATGTAATCATCGCCAAGTCTCGGAAAAGCTGGGGAGTGTGTCCTTGAAATTGGAGTGGGTGGGCATTGCGTGCCTTGCACAGAATGGCCTCCTTAGTTTAAAAATCATGGACACACACCAAAATGTCCTCTGGCGGCTTCTTTGCTGCTTTCGGTGGCCCAGCCCAGTGGCACCTGTCCAATTGTATTGCATATTCAGCGGGGGTTCCCAAAACAAGATGAAACAACGCTTGCATGTATTCCTCAGAATCGGACCCCTCTGCAGCAGTTGGAACGCTGCATTTTCGAATGTTCTGGATCTGTTTTCGAGGTTATCCACATGTGACTGTAGTTCAATCTGCTGTTCCTGGAGATGAATAATTTCCTGCTGTAAGCTCTCAACCTCTTCGTCTATCCTCGTAGATCCATCTTCCAAGGCGGCAACCCTTTCTCCTACCTCATCCAGGTCTCTGTGAACCTTCACAGATCAGGGGAGAGATCATTCTTAACCGCCTGTAAGTCTTCACAAAAGGAGGTGAAAAGCAACCCCAGGAACGCACAGGTAACAGGGCAGTCTGATGCTTCGATGGCGCCTACTGATCCTGTTTCTGCTGGTGTGGCCTTTCACCCAGGACTCCCCCAGTGTTTCTGGTGAGCATATCAGGTACTGAGTTGTCCTTTTTGGCTTCTGTGAAGGCCATGTTAGTGAGTCCTGCCAGTAGGTCTATGGCAAGAGGAAATTGAAGCAGAGAGCGCTGGTTTGAAGCAGGACCCCTGCCATTGAACCACCAAACTGGCCACCTCAGTATCGTGAAGGGCTGTGGGAAGTGTCGCCAGACCAGAGTGATGCCGCAGTCCTCAGGCTTGAAGCACCAGCCAGGTGGTCAAGAACCAAAGGGACGAAGTGTGAAGCTCCACGCGGATCCTACAAGGGCTCACAATCACCAGGTCAAGATGTAGGGTTAGTCAGAGTTCTCTAGCAGGCTAGCCAGCTCCTTGCACAAGCCCTTCCATGTCTGTGAAGTCACTGTGCGATGTATAGGAGAGCCAACATCCACCCAGGCATGTACCTCCTCCACAACTGCTCCAGCTCACTCACCCCTGCAAACCTGGGCTTCCAGCCCAAGTGCTTGGAGGCCCTACACGAGTTCTGCCTCCAGCCACAAGGCTGTGATGCTGCCTCGGTCAAACAAGCCAGGCGCTGCAATTAGAGGGGGACCGGGGGTACTACCGCTCACCTGGGTCCCGGTGCTCTTGATCAGTGAGTCCGCATAGGTTGGGCGGGGAGATGGGCCCAAAGCCACCGAGAGGCCTCTGCACCACTACTCCTCCACAAAGGCTTTGTGTGTCACAGGGGTAGGAGCCCCGCCAGCATTTGCAGCAAGATCAGCACACCAATGCGTGCCAGGGGATCCACCAGAGAGCCCCACTCCCAATCCACCAAAAAGGCAGGGTGCTCAGCCATCATCCTCCAGCCCCTCTCTGGTGCTCCCGCACCCATGTGCACCTCCACAGCCTCCAAGCTGCAGGGCCCCAGTTCTCCAGCAGTCAGGGGTGGCTCTGGCACTCAGGGGGGGCCAGGATATTTGCTAGGGGGCAGGGAGCCCTCGCCTCACCCCCCATTTCCTGCACCCAGGTCAGCAAGTGTCAGATACAGGCGGAGCTACATGGTCCGAGTCCGGGGAGGGCCTCCTCACCTCTGTCAACCTCTGCCGATCTTCCAGATGTCAGCAGGGAAGCCCACAGGAGCAACACAGGACCGCACCCGGGCCCAACACCCTCCTCCCTTAGCTCCCCAAAGCGCTGGTGCAAGGATACGCAGGTCTCCGCAGCACAGCAGGCATCCACCTCACCGCTCAGGCCACAAACAGCTTCCAGTGGTACTTACGCTCTAATCCGGCTCTCACTCAGCTGTCATGGGGTCCCTGGAGCCACCACCTCTGGTGATTCAGGCTATCAGTTGTCCCCAAAGACCATAAGGGGCCAAACATCTCGACGGGCAGGAGCTGTAAGTGAGGCTGGATTAGCAGTGAGGACATAGCAACACTCAGGCACGTCCTAACCAGCCGCCATATTAGCCACACCCGCCATCTTGGCCACGCCCCCGATCAATTGATATTTTAAGACCTTTTCTATGTCAATTTCCATGTAAACATTTGAGACAGAAAGTTGCAATGCTGCAAGGATTAGAATCATGTAAAGTAAGGAAAATCACTAATTTACAAGGATACTCATTGGCTTGTCTAGCCAAGAAAGTGTGCAGAAACACCTTTTATCATTGTCGAATGTTGGCTGTTCATCATTCTGAAATGCAAAATTTTGTTAGAAGACTTTACTTTGTAAAAAGTCCTGTACTGTTTTTAGGAGAAATGAACAAAACACTTTTGTATGGTACAGTATCGGAGGTTAAAAAAGTTTGTGAAGATATGCATTTATGTTTTTTTGGAACAGTCTGGCCAAAATGAGGATTTGGTATGTTTACGTATAGAGGAACAAAACACAGAAGTTAGTACGTATATGTTTAGGTGAGAAATAGCAAAGTTTAATGTCGTTTCTACAGAGAAACCAAACTATGGGGGTCATTACGATGATGGGCGGATCGCCACCGCCCATATGGCGGTGGCGATCCGCCCGCCATTCCCCTCCACCCGCATGCCATTTCCCCCCGCCACATTACGATGGTGGGGGGGAGCCCGGCGGACGGAAAGACCGTCCGCCGGTTTTCCGCCGGTCCAACAGGGGACCGGGCGGAAAAGGGCAATAATATGGTGGCGGTGTCTGCAAGACACCGCCATCCATATTAGGATGGTGGCGGAGAGCAGCATTTCCATGGCGGCAATGCCGCCATGGAAAGGCATACAGTCTTCGCTGTTGGGGGCCCGTAGCGGGCCCCCAGGATGGTGGGGGGTTGGGGGGTGCACATGGGGGGTACCAGCATTGGCATGGACAAGGTGGCAGGCACCTCGTGGTGCCTGTCACCTTGTGCATGTGAATGCACAACGTGCATTCCCAGCATTGTGGCGGGCGGTGCTGTGAACACCGCCCGCCACAATGTTGGGAATAGGGGATGCCACCACCACCGTAGAGGTGGCATCCTAATACTCGCAGCGGGACCCCACGCTCCTATGGCGGACGGTCCCATTCACCGTTACGGTGGCGGGCGGACTTTGTCCGCCCGTCATCGTAATGACCCCCTATGTTTGTATTTGTTGTTGACTCCCCCACTACAAAGGCTAAATTCATAATTTTGTTGTGTTTTGAAAGCTGAAGAAGAAAACAGAGAAAAGTGGATAGAATTTGCAGTGTATTTATTTGTGGAAGAACGTTATAACTTGTTGACACTCCAGATCATCTGCAAATATTGCTATCACGAATTTGAGGACAACAAAATGGCTGCCAGAGCAAGGTAAAATTGTGTACTTCCCTTTAGAATTTAAACGCAGTATTGTAGAGAGAGATTTGGAAGAACTGCTTGTTATTTTAATAACTGGTGTGCCCACAAAAAAAAACATCTGGCATGAACTAGTGGATGTTGTGGTGAAGAAAGCTACTTTCTACCTAAAAGAGAATACTGTGTGCTATAAAGATGTAGATGTTGTCGCACATGGAAGTTGCATGGAGGAAGAAATGTTGCCTTCAAGTGAACAGTTTGAAAAAGTGGATAGAATTAGATCTGAAGAAGAAATATATCATCACTACAGCATTCGTCCACCGCATTCAAAAAAGGTTATGGGGGATGCTATTGCACTGTATCAGATGAAAAAACCTAAAGGGGCTCCAATGAGTGTGTGAGAGAACAGTTTAGAGGCTTGATGTTTTCTTCAACTATTTTCAACTGAAGTAGGTGGATGGTATGATGACTGTCCTGTACAAATACCTGCAGCTGAGTATAGATCAACTAGATTATATTCGCAGGACTCTAGATTTCGACAAAGTATTTTGTATATGTTTCATCTGTTATTGTCTGGACTGTCATATGCTGTTAACCATATCCTTAGGACAAGAGTTAATCTACAAAATATGTCTGCAAAAGACTTTGTTGACAAAATTAATGGAAAAGATAAGAAGCTAGAGTGCAATTTGATCAATTTGATGGCATGCCAATGTGGGACCAATGAGTATTGGTATCCTCGTCATGGTGAGCTGAAGAGTATGTTGTGAAATTTAGGTCCACCAATTTGGTTTGTAACCCTGAGTTGTGAAGATGCATGGGATGACTTACATGACTTTTTGAGAGAAGCAAACTTTAACATTAAAGGTATTGATATTGAAGGCACCAGGAAAACTTTGCTCTTTGGATCCAGCAAATGTTTGCAGTTATTTTAACCACAGATTTCAAGCCATGGTATCCTTCATCTGCAACAAAACAAAATCCACCTCTTGGAGAAGTCACCGATTTGTTTTGGCGAAAAGAGTACCAAGAAAGAGGTGCACCTTATATTCACATACTGTTGTGGGTAAAAGATGCGCCTAAATTTGGAACACACACAGATGAATTTGTTCTTACTTGCTGTACCTTCTTTCAAAGAGGAGTATGTTACATGTAGCATTCCAAACAAAACTGACAAAAAGGCCTAAAGCAACAAGTACTGCGCTTTCTATCACATAGATATGGAAACATGGCAGAAGTATAGAGCAAAAGGATAATTTTATGTAGTTTTGGATTTCAAAGACCTGTTATTGCAAAAGGAAGAGTGAACAGTTTTATGTCTGCAGTGAGACATATAGTTACTCATAAATCACGAAAAAACGTACAACCTCAGAAGAACAGAGACGTCAAAATATAATAATGACTACAGTCCTGTCATTTTGAAAATGTGGAATGCCAATATTGATATTCAATTTCTGGCAGACAACTCTATAGCTGTTGCTCATTATGTTACTTCACACATTGCAAAGTCTAAGACAGAGGTGAAAGATGTGTGGGCAGAGGTTTCTGATGAAAGGTCTCTTAACAAACAAATTGCACAGCTTCAGTTTGAAGATGCTTTTGCACAGACAAATTGGATCCTATGAATGCTGTGATTGGTTGAGTTTTGCTAATTTATATTCTAAGTCGAAAGGAATTATTTGAATCTAGGCATAGCATCAAGTCGTAACCGAGTTTTGAAAACTTTTTCAGAAATTGAATATCTTGCAGAGTTTGAGCCAGACAGTACAGACATTGTGAAAAGAAACATGTTGGATACTTACTATCCAAATGGAGTGTACATGTAGAAAAATATCTGTTTATATGTTTATATGAAGTACTCTAGTACTAAACATATAAAAACTATGTGACAGAAAATGTAGATGAAGGTAAATTTACAGTAGTTGGTTGTCATGAGTGTTTGGTGCGACATAGCAAGGCCAGTCTAGTTAACTATAGAGAACTGAGTTGTTAAACTGCTGACAAAAGAGAATTTGGCTCTTTTGAAGCTGTTTAAACCTTGGCGTTCTGAACCAGAATTACTAGGAGAGTTTGACTGCTATGAAGTCTCTTTCAGTTCTGCAAAGGATAGCATTTAACGCTCAGTATTATTTCCAAACAACTTGCAAATTTTGAATGATGAAATTCAACAGGAAGATACAATTGCTGCTAAGGTAGCTATGGAGAGTTCACAAAGCAACCAAAGTTCAGGTACTCAAAGTCAGGACCCACTTGGACAACCAACCGTTCAAAACGAGGCTGCTATTGCAATGAATGAGGGGGAGACTGCAATGGAAGCAAGCAAGACAGGAAACAAATGATTTTCCAGATTCAGTTGGACAACTAAATGATGAGCAAATGGATATATATATGGAAGTGAAAGCTACTGTTGAGCATGGATTGCTTTATGACAAGAAAGAGTGTGCATGTTCAACATTTAAGCGTCTACTCTTGTACGTCAGTGGTCAAGCTGGTAATGATAAAAGTTTTCTAGTACAAATTCTTACTGCTTTTCTACAGAAGAGTACAGAGTGTAATTTATCATGTGAGGTTACAGCAGTTACTGGATTGGCTACACACAATATCAAAGGTATTACTTTACATTGTCTTCTGATGCTGCCTCTGGAGAATATGCGATGTTACATTGCATGCACTACAACGCATGCGATTACTACGCGGTCATTACAATGACCGCATTGTTACAACGCAAACCATTACATCGCAAGTCGTTTCTATGACACTACTTGCTGTAGGGGGTGCGCTGGACTTAGGAATAGTATAATTTACTGTTCCAACTCCAGCATGTGCAACAGTAGGGAAGGTGTTGGAATAGTAAATTATACTATTCCTTAGTTTAGCGTGCTTCCTACAGCAAGTCGTAGAAACGACTTGCGATGAAATGGCTTGCGTTGTTACAACGTGGTCGTTGTAACAACCGCGTTGTAATCACATGCATTGTAGCGCATGCAATGTAAACGCTGTTTCTCGCCTGTGGCACATTACAACAAACTGGAATACTAAAAGCTGTCTGGTGAACCTTATCATGAAGCGTCAACAGAGTTTAAAAAGCCACAACTTTTAATCATCTATGAATGAGCATGATCTCAAACTTAATGCTTGCCTTCATGCATTTGAGAATGCAAGAAATTTTGAGAACGGATTATAATGTCCCATTTGGAGGAAAACATTTGATTGTTTTTGGAGATCTATTGCAACTTACACCTGTGAAGGATGAGCCTGTGTTCAAAACACTGCTCCATGATGAAACTAGGAATTCTTTGGGAAGCATTGGAAGTGTGAATATTTGGTTTAAATCCGAACACAAAGAATTAATTAGGAATATGCGACAAGCGTCTGACATGGAATATGGAAATATTCTACACGATATTAGAGTAGGTGTTCTTTCAAAGGAGGAAAGGCGTGTTCTAGTAAATCATCTTACTAAAAAACTTTATCCAACAACGAAGACCGCAGCAGAACTAATGTTAAGTTTTATACATTAAGGTAAACATATTGTGTATCTAATGCCTACATTGGAGGAGTGTACATCTTTCAACAATTAAATGCTGGAATTGGAAAAAAATAAATTTTTCAACTGAAGGCAATAGATAAAATGGAACACCAGGGTGTCACTATTTTGCTGAGTGAAAAGTTACAAGGAAAACTGCATTCATTAGAGAAACCTGTTTCACGAACTGCAGGGTTGGAGAAATGTTTATGTCAATGCAAAAACTGTAGGTTGAGTTTGCGCTGAAATTTAAATGTTGAAGAATGTTTGGTTCATGGTGCTGTAGGTAAAGATGCTGATTTTATTATTTTTCCTAATAGGAATGAGGTGGAATACCTTTTGATTAAATTTGATCAGATTGACAACGTAAAGCAAATTGGGCAATGTACTGAATATTTTTTGCTTGTCAAAGATTTATATGTGAGACTGAAACAGTTTCTAGTTTGTCTAGCATATGCTGTTACTATTCACAAATCACAAGGTTTAAATTTAGAGGCAACATTTATTAAAATTGGTAGTACGGTATTTAAGGGAGGTATGACATATGTACCTTTGTCTTGATTTGGGAGTTGTCTGGTTTATAACTAGTTGCATTTGATGAGAGCAGAGTAAATGCAGATTCAAGTTATATAAATTAGTACAAGTATTTAAGATATTTTTATGCTTCTCACTTAGTACAGTATCCAGTTTATGAGAAACGGTCCATCTGTCCAAAGCGGAAACTTTCCAAGCAGTATAGTGATGTTGTTGCAAAGAAAGAAATCAAACAGAAGTCGGAAAGTGTTAAAAAACAAAATTGAAAATGAGGGAGATATTGTTCGTTTCCAGTTGTCAAACTCTTCTGGTGTCAACTGCTATGCTAATGTTATGCTAAACTTATTGTTTGCATTACCTCCAGTTGTAGATGCAATTCAAGAGAAACAACAAAAGGTATTGTGTTCTGCACTGTGTATTTTATTGCACTGTCTGTGTAGTGACAGAACTAAAACCATTGTGTGTCAGGCATTCGAGACATTGTAGATACATGTAGTGGATCTGTACAGTTTACTCAAAACACTCAAGAGGATGCACAGGAGTTTTTAACAGTGATGGTTGCTGTTTTAGAAGAAGATGACATACCCTGTTAATGAGGTATTTGTACTTAGTTACTGATGGAACCATGAATGTGAAGATTGCTCATACATAGAATCAATCACAGAAATAGATTTGGAGCTTTATTGTTATTTAACATTAAGAGATTGCAAAAGTGTGACTTTTGACAGATTGCTGAGACAAGCTACACAAAACAATATATGCCGAAATTGTCAAACAGAACTTCTGTCAGCTTTACAGGTAGCAAGAAGTGGCAAGTATGTTTTTTAATGCTACTGTCAACTTTACGTGTAGCAAGAAGTGGCAAGTATGTTATTTTAATGCTAAAATGATGCAGAGCAGGCGGCAATTAATTAGAAACAGAGATTACAAACTTTAAGGCAGGACAAATATCTATTTCTTGAAAAACATATAGCACTATTGTTTTCATTTTTCATGAAGGAGTTAGCATTGCATCGGGTTGTTACACTGTGTATCTAAAAAGTAAAAGTGGATGGACAGAATGTTGTGATAGGCACTTAAAATAAAAGCAAAGATTGTCTTTTAAGTTACCAGAATCCTATTGCTTGTTTCTGGTTCTAAGGAGGATTACAGTGTAAAAGTGGAATAGTCTAGTTGTAGTAGATGCATTATCAGGATTTATGACATAATTCGGCCTACCACGGGTGATGTCTTTATAAGGCTTTGCCTATGCTGGTGTGCCTTACGTATCTAGTAGTAGTTCTAATGATGAAGATCTCATTTTCAGCATTTGTTTCTTTAGATTAGTAGAGCAAGTTTAAGTAAAATGAACATTTAAACAATTGTAGTGAGTCCAATGCAGAGTGTTGCTTATTGACAGTGACATAGTGTGCAATTAATTTTTTAATACAATCTCTATGATTGTTTTTTCCCCACTGTTCAAGGGTGATTTTTTAAACAGTACATCATTTATGGTGTGTAAGTATAACCGGTGAGAACAGTAAACAAAAGGAAAATGAACTGCTTATTTTTATTATAACGTAGCATTACTGCATGAGCACTGTGTAGTGATTTGTTCCAATTATTAAGTGATCCACTGGTTAAATTTCTAAGTTTAATTTATAATTTTATAAATTCTAATACTAATGTATATATTTTTTTTTTTCATTTTATACAGATAAATGGTACCATGTATTGGAGTAATGTGGGTTAAGAATTACTTCTTTTAGTGTTATTCCATAAGATTACGTTCTCAGAGTGTTCCAGACTAAAATTTTAAAAAACATACACCCTCTTACACAGTCAGACACCCACTTATACCTGCATATAGCCACTCACACACCCACTCATACACCGATACAGCAACTCACACACTCACTCACACACTGATACAGCAACTCACACACCCACTCACATACCAACGCAGCCACTCTCACGGATCCATGTCAAAATGAAAAGGAAAAAAAAAGCATGCTCTCCCCCCTAGGTGGGCCAGATTCCAGGGGTCAATAGATATATTTGGGAGAGTGGTGCGCGTGTGGGGCCCCTCTCCAGGCAGATTTTTGGCCCCTGGACCACAGGCCGATTTTCAACCCCTGGGACCCCAGGCTGATTTCGGCCCGGGGACGCCATCCCTGTGCCTGGTCCTATATAGAATGGGCAGGGAGCTGATTTCGGCCCCGGAGAGCCCATCCCCTGGCTTCAGCTACAAAGGGGAGGGGGGCCAGGGCCAGCTAATATGCTATGCTCTGGGGTCATCTTGGGGAGGGGGGCCACTTGCTTCCTGCCCCCTGAATGTGATGTACCCCGAAAACAGCCCAGGGAGGGGGCCCTTGGTTTGGCTGCCTTTGGGGGTTTGGCCTCAGGTCCTGACCACAGGCCAGGCCAGGCCAGGCCAGGCCTTGTGGCCAACCCCCCACTTTTGTGAGTTTAATTGGGCCTATGCATAAATGCTCTCATATTTTTTACAGGCTCACGTTTAAAGTTTACATCTTTTTAAATGATGACTTTTAGTAAATTTTGCTTGCTTGCAATAGTGTACTAAGAAAGTGATTTGCTTACAAATACATTTCTTCGTAGATACATTATCATACCATTGTACATTTTGTCCAAGAACCAAGCACACTGCAAACTGCCCTTGCATATTGTTGTCTTTTCAGAGACAGTTCTGAATATGTAGAATCAATAATGACAGCCGGATCTGAACTCAGGCACAGTGAAAGTGGGTCCGGTTTTCATTATATAAACTACCCCAAGCCTTTGTTTAACAGAGGTCATTGCTATGGATTGTTATGGTCACCCTGTGCCTGAATTAGAGCCCCACAGAATCGCATCACTTTCCTGTGAGGGACGGCACCCTGCTCTATACCAGACAGGCTTCTGGATGAAACACGCATACAGGTAAATGGGGAGTTAGACCACTCTAAGTTATCTGGAGGAACGGCATACATCTTTGCTGTCTAGGAAAGGTAGTGCTAGGTAAGAGTACAATTACATGTATGCTTATAATCCATGCAATAATTATAGTGGTTGAATTAATCATCTTTTTCACCATTCTCGTAATACTGGTTACAATGCTTTGTTTCGTTCTACTAATCATTGCAGCACTATTGCTTCAATAAATGTTTGAAATGCCATTTGTTTATTTCTTGTGCCTCCCTGAGTTAATGATGAAAGTGTAGATCTGTTTCCACGATTTCTTTAGGGCAATTAGGGCGGTCATGTTCTGAGGTTGCAGACACCATCAGGTACCCTGTAAGATTTCGGGGGCCAGATGGTGCACTGTAAGCTAGCCAGGAACTAGGTCAACATATTCTGATGGTATTAGTTGATGTAGTCTCATAGTTTTGATGCTTATTTTGGCCAAATGCACAGTCTTACTGAATAAGTAGGAACCATATGACATGGCGACACCAACTTTATAAGTCAGGTACTTATAAAATGGGTCACCTGAGTAGATTTTCTTATTTGTTCCCAAAGCCCTAGTCACTTTTCAATGGAGACATCCGTTGTGTTAGGGAAACATCCTCCTCAGCAAAAATAGGGAACCCCTATTTCTCTCTGTAGGTTGTTCAAGCATGAAGCTTTCGAAGGATCACACCACTATAGTTTACCTTCCCTGAATTCCATTCATTAAATTGGCTAATCCAGTACCAGTGGTTATACCGCTAAACTGCAGACATGGATTAACACAGATGTTGCAACAACAAGGGCTTCCTCTTATGGGAGGGGATATTACCTTCATGGTAGAGGCCCAAGAAGGGTATAAAACAGAGGTGTTCTGTTCATGGATAACATTTCTGGCTGCAGACGCCAACAAAGTACATTTTCACACATGCACTGAAACAGCCATACAACAACTACAGAGTTTATGAAGATTTAGAAATTGCACTAGCATTTCAAGAACACACAAATTGGTTCCAAGGGGCCCTACCACATGCACTAGAAAACGTCAGACTGGGTCTCCTCAGCAATGACAGGGCAGCATGACCAGTACTAACTGGCTATACACCATATCTACAAATAGGAGTTCTCACAGCAGCAGAACTTCGCGCACTTTACACAGGTATATTTAGGCTTCTGATTTTTGGTTCTACAGAGACTTTACAAAGACCATATCTATTCAAGATCTCAGTGATGTGATTACTCCTGGCAGCATGTCTGATGATTTGGGTATTAATACGGTTAGGCCTAACCTGTCTGAGTTAGAGCATTGTATACTGCATTTGAAAGTGAAGGTAAGTATAGTGACACATCTAAATATGATGAAATGTTTTGTTTCTATCACTATGCGCACCATTATTTACATAGAGCAGTACTCCACATGCAGTATTTAATTACACACAATGAGAACATTGCCCAACACCACATTTGGGTGGCTCCAAAACATACATACAGAAGTTTGCATATTTTCCTGGCAATAACCCTGTAGACCCAGTGTCTTACTATTATAAGCTTCTCCCTTCCCCAGCAGAGAAAAATATGCTGACCGAAACATTAGTTTGAGGTATGAAAATACTTTATTTCGGCCATAGGCCATAAAAGTTGTGCAATAAAAGCAGAATAAAACATAATGTAATAGCCTTATGGATTCACAATACGATACTCTTAGATGTCTTTCACACATAGATGTTACATCAAGTACTTCCCTAATAATCTAACATATAGGGCAAAAAGAACACAAACCGTAGACAAAAACCTGAAATTGTCTGCCATGTCAAAGGTGGGGTTTAGGAACATAGAAATCGTACTAATGATGGTACTTTATTGTTATCACAGACCAAGCAGTTTAAGCACAGGAAGAAAGGTACAGCAATACAATTAATCAGTGAACCATTTTGTCTCCGCTCTCCACCAACAATCGAGGTCCGGCTGTTGACCCGGTTGCCCGCACCCAGCCCCGACCCAGGGTACAAAGATACCGCTCCCGGAGATGATGCAGTGGGACACGCTCAGCCTCACCACTGGGATCCCCCTTGACACTGCCCGACTCGGAGGGGCCTCAACTAAAGATCAAGCAGCAAGCTGAAAGGGTCAGCCTGGGGCCGTCAAGCACCCTCTGTCCCCCTCCTTAAATGACTCCTCGATTCCTCAGCCAGACTCAGACCTCTCCCGCCGTCCTGTACTCTGCCTACCCTCTGGCGTGGAACTTGGCACCTGAGGACATCACCGGGGTTCCCCCACGCTCGCTGGGGTGTAGTTGGTCCCATTCCAAACCTCCTCAACTTTTAATTAATATTGGTCTTTCAGCGACAGCTGGTGTTGATACATCCTGCAGATACATTGGTACAACCCCAAACCCTGTTGAAGACTCAATAATGCAATATTCAATGTTGTCTTCACTGTTCCATTTCCTTGGGTGACAGTTGCTTCTAGGGTAGAAGTATGAGGAGGCATGGGAGTTGGGGGGTGGGGTTTTCTTTACAAGTATTTGTTGATTGTTTATGCCCTTTTTTTCGCTCTAGGTACCGGCACACTCGATAGCATCTCTTGCGACCATCACCCCATAGCCCTGTCCAATTTCAGAGTCCCCCAGACACCCGCTTTATTGCCACACTGGCCCCCCGAGGCCCCTTGCTAGGCACGCAATTCGCCCCATGAACACACTTGATTACACCCATTGACCTTCAATGTACTGTCATAGAATGTTAATGGTCGATTAGACCAGATCAAGCGCTCAACAGTCTTTGCATCTGCCCATCACCACTTGCCGGAGGTCCTCCTCCTGCAGGAAACCCACCTTCAGGGCGTACGCTGCCCTTTCCTCACCTGCAAAGGCTATGACAGGGTCTTTCATGTGGGGTCCTCACAGGGCAAGATGGGTCGCTATCCTCCTGCACCACTCCTTTCCTCTGGTGGTCTCCCTAGTTTCTTGTGATTCAAAGGGGCATTTTATAACGTTGGAATGCACCCTGGAGGGACGAATGATCGTACTGCTATCCATCTACGTCCCCTGGCCACCCTGTCAGGCTGCCTAGCGGACCTCTCAACACTCCTCGCCTGCTTGCTGCAGGGTCTCACCATGTTGGGTGGTGATTTTAACACAGTCCTCGCACCGGCCCTCAACAGCAGTAGCCCCACTGCCTCCAGGGGCCCAGGGACCGGACTTCTCATGGACTGGACTTCCTCATGGGGCCTTTGTGACATTAGGCAGTCCTGGTACCCGAAGCTCCACCAATTCACGCACACTTCAGCCTCCCACCACACACACTCCCGCATTGACCTGATTCTCCTGGCAGCTCCGAGCTGCCAGTCCTTGAACCACATTGACATACTACCCAGAGGGGTCTCAGACCACTCTTCCCTACTCCTCCGCCTTGAGCACTCCCCCTTGGCACTGAGACCCATGTGGCGCATCAATGCGTGGTACCTCCAGGGCAAAATCTTTGTCCAAGCACTGAAAAATGAGCTCCAATCCTACTTCCTTAATAACTCTGGAACGGTGAACCGAGTGAGCACACTCTGGTCTGCCAGAAAAGCCACCATCTGCAGATTTGCAAAACACTTGGTCAGGATGTGGGAATGTGAGCGTCTCTCCCTCATCACTCAGCTAGAAACCCAGGCCTCATGCTTGGAACAGCCCCTCCTCTCTGAGACACAGGAAGCAATTTCCCGCCAACTGCGTCTTGTCCCCTCTCCTCTTCGCCCCTAGCCCAAGTCATTCGTGGCAACCTGCTGTACAAGTGGTGGCTGTGGGCCATCAACCATGAGGATCGCATCGCCCTATACGTGGATGATGTCCTCCTGTATTTGGCAGACCCTGGGAGGAGTGGCCCCCAATGCCTCCACCTGCTTGAGGCCTTTTGACAAGTCTCAGGCCTGAAAATGAACCCCTCCAAATTGGTGCTGGTTCCCCTGGCCCCCTCAAGGGACTGCTTTGACTGGCAGTCATCCATACCTCTCCGCAGACTGAGCTTCAAGTACTTGGGCGTGAGGGTGATGTTGCTCCCAGAGCTCACCTGGGCCCTGAACCTACAACCGCTGCTTCAAAAAGTAAAAGCGGACCTGGCTACGTGGCAAAGCCTCCTTTGGCCTCCTGATGGGCCAGATAGCCCTGAGCAAAATGATGATACTGCCCGCTTCCTCTACATCCTCCTAAACCTCCCTCTCCAGATTCCGAGGTCTTGGTTCCAGAAGCTGGAAGGAGACGCACAGACCTTTTTATGGTAGGGATCACATCCGTGACTAGCGCTCATCCACTGTCAGCGAGGCGCCTTTGATGGTGGGTTGGGCATGTCTAATATGTACCTCTAGATCTTGCCTCTCATCTCCTCATCGCCCACGACTGGTTCAACGGGGAGTGGTCAGAGCCTGCCTATAAACTAGAACTCTCGCTGCTTGGTTTCCCTACTTTACAGGCATTGCTATATGGCTCCCCGGTCCCCTCTCAGTTGCCCATGATCACACAAGTAGTATTTCTAGCTTGTGCCACTCTGCGACATGTGCGTTGGGATGGTAAACTCACACAACAAACCCCTCTATGGCACGGCACCTGGCTGATGGAGGTGGCAACACTCTCCGGCTTCAAAACATGGGACAGCATCAGGCATTTCCAATTAGGAGACATGTGGGCAGGAACACTCATACGCTCCTTCGCAAATCTACAGGAGTCATTTGCCCTTACGCACACCCAATTCTACAAGTACATCCAGGTCAGGCATGCCCTTCATAGCCATATACAAGACACAGAGCCCCTCCTGGAGTTTAACCTACTAGAGGCCAAAATCCTAATGGGTAACCTGGGACGCGGAGAAGTCTCACAAATCTATTGTACCCTCATAATAAACACCCCTGGCTCACTTAACCATCTCTGGACCCTATGGGAAGGCTAGATAGGCCCACTAGAAGAAGAAGACTGGCGTGACACCCTGATGGCCCCCGCGAGCTTACCATCTCTTCCAAACTGTGACTAATACAAACATATTACCTTCACGCAGCATACCTCACCCCCTTGCGCCTGCAAAGGGCTGGCCTCCGTCCCGATTCCACCTGCCCCCGATGCGCAGTTATGCCTGCAGACTTCTTCCACATGGTATGGTCCTGTGTAACAATACAAGCATACTGGACCGCAGTAACAAGAGACCTGGCAGATCTGCTGGGGTGGGCGATTCCCCTCTCTCCCATCTTGATCCTCCTGGGAATAGCTGAGGGTGCAGGGGGCACCAGGGCGGAGAAGGCCTTCCTGGGTACGGCACTTCTGGTTGCAAAGCACGACATAGCAGCGAAGTGGCTGAATCCCTCTCCCCCCACCATTGCAATGTGGCGCCACAGAATAGACTGGTGTGCCCAGCAGGAGAGGGTGGTGTTTGAGGCAAGGGGCTGTCCTCAAAAGTATGGCCGTGTGTGGGGGAAGTGGCTGCTCCTTTGATTTATTGTATTCAAACTGCTGCGTCTGGGAGACCTATTATTTCACTCATGTATATGCTCTGGCTCACATGGTTGCAACCTGTATGCTAGACTTGTGCCTTGTTTCCTGTTGGCCATATTGTGGCTGTTAAAACCCAATAAATATTGTTTATTAAAAAAAAATGTTCCAGGAATTACAATGGCTTCTCTTCCAGGCTTCTATCATCTCCGGGACTAGCAGCATCATCTAAAAGCCATTAGAAACAACATTCAAATGTACTTGGCCAAGAAACTAATCATCTCGGGCAAACGTTACCAGACAAAGATTCAGGACATCATCAGAATGAAAAGAAATAAAGGGCATATTCACAACAGAATGTCGGAGCATAGTGCAAGGGTGCCTGCATTGCAGACGGGGCCTGCTTTGCAGGGAATGATTGTTCATGTGCAGGAAGGTGTCCCTTCCTGAACATAAACAATCACTAATGGCGATTTGTAACTTCTATGTGTGCTGCAGAATGCAGCACATATAGAAGTTGAAACTCATCCTTATTTAATGATTATTTATGTGCAGGAAAGGACACCTTCCTGCACTTGAACAATCACTAATGGCGATTTGTTCTTTATATGTGTGCTGCAGAATGCAGCACACTTAGAAACAGCACAAACGAGGAGAAATTTATAATTTTTTCTCGTAGTACCAGTTTAAGACAAGGTTTTCCCTGGTCTTATTTTTGGCCCTGCCCCATATTTACGCCAGCCTTGTAAATTGGGGACAGCGTCAAAAAGCAACGGGTGTTGCGGCGGAACGCCCAGTGCAACATCCATTGCCCGCCCCTTTCACACTAACTGCTGCGTGAATAGGGGCATTATTTACCAGGCGGCGTTAAGCCATGTTGTGTGGCTTAACGCCGCCTTGTAAATAAGGCAAAGGGGTTATCACCACTAGAACGTCAAAAAAAGTGAAGTTCTGGTGGCAATAACCCTTTTAAATATGCCCCAGACTGTAAGAAACTAAGAAAAAAACAGGACTTCTCTATCTATAAACACAGGATCTGGAACGACATTCTCACTTACATGAGAAATGTTTCAATTGTCCTGCAAGTCAGAAAAATGAATACTCATCAATTCAGGGAACATTACTTCCATGCACATTTTAAATCACACGTTTTGCCCTTTGTTCAATGCTCCGTAGCTTCCCAGCTAGGTTTCAGCTGTACAAGTATTGTTTCATTCACACATGAATACACATGTGATGGCACGATTTATACATACCTACATGAGGACTCCTGGGACAAAAGAAAAAATTCTGGAATAGGACAGCTGGTGCAGACAGCTGTGAGCATTCATTCTTTCATGTGGGGTCCGTATGAAGTAAGTACTTTCAAAGAGAAAGCCAGCAGCACCGATGTCTGTTCATATGTATTTTTATGTTGGAAATTCACACATTTTGAATTGTCATTAATGTCTCAACCCTCTTATTTTTTAGATGCACAGGTCACTCCTAACACACTGTTCAACTAATTCCCTCCGGCAAGTACGATGCGTACTTCCGATGCGCCTAATCGGTCGCCACAACCAACGCGTCAGAGCTTTCGAAAGGGGAGTATTTAAAGTCTGATTCACGCCACAACACGATTCCTGTGACCGAGACTGTGCAGATATGGATCCCATTGTGCATGTCCTGCCTCTACAGTACGTCTACGTTGAATACTACAACCCCAACTGACGCGGTTGTCGCAGACGGTAAGTTAGACACCTACCCCTACAGAAGAACGCAACTACCCCGCGAAAGACAACACTAGAGAAAGCAGGGGTGCAACTACAGTCAAATTGGGGGTGGGGGTGAATACTTCCAGCAATGTCTTGGCAATTTTAGGGGGGGCTAATACTGCCATCAATGTACAGCCAATTTGGGGTTTGGGGGCTAATATACCCAGCAATCTAGAGTCAATTTGGGGGTTGGGGGGCAAATACCCACAGCAACTATGAGCCAATTTAGGGGTTGGGGGCTAATACCCCCAGCAATGTTGAGCCAATTTGGGGTTTGGAGGGCTTATACCCCCAGCAATGTTGAGCCAATTTGGGGGTTGGGGGGCAAATACCCCCAGCAATGTTTAGCCAATTTGGGGGTTGAGGGGCAAATACCTCCAGCAAAGTTGAGCCAATTTGGGGGGCAAATACCCCCAGCAATGTTGAGCCAATTTGGGGGCTAATACCCTGAGCAATCTAGAGTCAATTTGTGGGTTGGGGGCAAATACCCCCAGCAATGTAGAGCCTATTTGGGGTTTGGGGGGCTAACACTCCCAGCAATGTGTAATTGACCAATGTAACTGGTGATCATGCAAAGTGCCTCAATACCTACAGTTGGAGTACAAGCTGCAGAACATTACCAAAAAACAAAGCCAAAGGTCACTTTGAAGGAAATGCATTCTCACACTGTGGCAGCAAAAGTAACTGGCAACTTTAAGGAATTGGCAGAGTGGAGATGTTGGGGCTCTAGGGACTGTTGAGAAACAAACAAAGCTCACCATCTAGCTCACCCTTAAAAACCTGGGAAATACTCGGGTGCTGATGCAGAAAGACGACAGACCAGCCACCCACAGCAGCTCAAGGACTGTATGTGTGTGTGGGGAAGCTGTCTCAGCCTGGGCTGACACACATGACGGAGGGGGCTGAAGCCCATTGAGCCCTATGCGTGTTGAGTCCAATCAGAAATTGTTCTGTATAGGCCTGGATTGGCTATGTGGGAAATCGGGCATTGGTCGATGGGCCGGTGCACTAGGCTCACCTGAGGGCCATGGTTTGGGGGCCTTTGTAAACCACACCGAGAGACTGACTCACTTCCCCAGTCCCCACCAGGCCACAGCAATGTGGTGCCAGTATCTTGTCCGCTCACCAGCTGTGCTGCAAATTGAGGCTGGGGGCCAGACTTTGGAGCATATTCACCTTGGCGCCCTGCCTCACGTGCCTTGCCAGAAGCAGTGTCATCTCTCCCATCCGCCCATGACTTTCAGGGCATGGCAAGTGCAGGGAGGTTGCGTTGTATGTAGGGGCCTTGCAGGGAGGCAAGTCTCATTTCACCAGTCTAAACTAGCCCCCCCCCCTTGATCACCAGCAGTGTGCCTTTTTGAAACCTCCCTTGACAGGTAAAAGCACAGAGGCTACAATGAAAGTGATGATCATGGAATGTGTGCCAATTACTCTCTGAGTGCCCAGGCATCATTGTGATCCCAATCCGAGCATGAGTCCATAGCATGCTGTGTATGACCAATGAGGGAATGTCATCATCAGGTAGGTTCACTTAGCCCGCTAAATACTAGGAGAAACACATTTGACGGTGGAACAGGAATTGCCATAACCACACATATGTATGTATCACAAAGTTAATGCATGAGTCCACCACAAAACACACAGAAACACTTCAGGGCAACAGAACTCCAATGTACTCACAAAAGTATGACATTGTGATGCATCTGTTTACAGTGAAGCCCAGAGAATATTGGCCCAGACAACACACTACTCCACAGACCCAGCCACTCAGTACTGATTATTGTGCCTCCCACTACAACATAGAAGTGGTTGTGTCACAGTCATCATTGAAACATTTGTAGACAAAATCCTTCTTGGTTTGGAGAGAAGCATGGACCAACAACAATGTAGGATACGGTCACCATGTGTGGACTGGAGGTGCTGCACACAACTCCCAATCTGTATGTGTACACGGTCATCTTCGGAGAATGTCATTCACGGCAAGTCTGCATCTAGCTCCTCAGGCTGTAGTGTGTGCCGCAAAATAATAATCCCATTTTGAATGTGCTGATTGTGTCCCTCAGAGTAGTAGGAGTATGCATGAGTCTCAGGACGTAGGATCCACCAACAGTTATTGGAGGCTCTAGTGCACAGCCTATTGTGTAAGATAAGCTGCCAGCACTGGTGAGGATGCCGGGGGAGGTGGCTCAATCTGTGGCTCACAAACACAATCGACATAGCCATCCTCAAGCCAGGTGACATAGGTACATCTTGTGAGGATGAAGGATTTGTGCAGAATGAAGTCTGCTTTGTGCACATTTGGCACTGAAACACTGTCTCCAAATCTATGATAACGTCAAGGAGACCTTCAAAAAAGACATAT
The DNA here is from genome assembly GCA_963921515.1 of Calotriton arnoldi. NCBI lineage: Eukaryota > Metazoa > Chordata > Amphibia > Caudata > Salamandridae > Calotriton > Calotriton arnoldi. The sequence continues at coordinate 650,007 of CAWUFW010008376.1, read as the reverse complement.
AGTCCTCAGGCTCTAGGGCAGTATTTAATGGGCAAAATGGGAGCCCTCATGGACACACACAAGGGCTACCCTTGCCAAACCAGATTGGAGGTTCCAAAATATTGACAATGCTAACACTTACGGAACTGGGTGTACTGTTCCAGTGTCACACGTGACTTTGCTTACAGTGCAATGTGTTATCCTTCAGCACAACCAGAGATATCATCACCACAAGTCCACTCCCTTAGTGCCCCCATACCTTGGATATTCAAAGTCAGAATGCCATGAATATCCATGCATGTGTAGTCTACTGGGAAGTGTGGGTATGCGTTTCTGGAATAGTTTGACCCCAGGTGGCACAACAACACACATCCTTGATTTTTCACTTGAGGGGGCTATAGCCCTCTAAGCAATGGACTGCTATCCAATGTTCCGGCATCATGACATTACAATATAAGCGATCACCACCTCCATTCCAGGGCAGTAACCAAGGGCAAGAATGACCAATAACTGACTACAACTACCAACAAAGGGTAACACACCACATATGCCCACACATAACTCAGACAAGGCAAGGCTAGGGGGAGGCTACTTGTCCTGTGATGCCAATAGGACTTGCATATGACAGTATACTCAAAGTGGCCATTAAAACAATCAGCCATGAACATCCATTGGCAGACAGCAAGCTGCAGCAAACACATTCTGCATCTTCATATTTAATCTGGCTATTATTTTTGCCCACTTACATACACATAAACATTTCAACTTAACCACATGGTCTGCATGAACTTTACTTGTACGGGTATTACCCTCTCACATCCACTTCAAAGTACATTCTCATCTCTCAAAACTGTCATACACACAAGCACGTCATAAGCCCCCTCTGGTGCAGCTAGATGGAAAAGTATGTCTGCCCCACAAGCTCCCGCCTTGGACTCAAAGGCTTCCAACTCGATTCTTACAATCTCACATTGGTGCTGCCCTTCTCACATTCACACCTACATTCACAGCACCACTCTTCATCACTATGTACACAACACCTCTCACATACATGACACACACACAATGTACTATACTCATCCCCTCCTCAGCAGACGTCAAACGTAACATGTCAAATGAACCACTCTCATCACCAGTTGCACCCTCAGTAATGTCTTGGACTGCACTCATGTCACAACGTGCAGCATCACAGCCCATTCTGACATGTACACTTCACACATCACCACATCTCACAAGACACTTCCATTGCTCAATGAATATGTACTCAGTCATTCACATATCACCATACACCTGCCCTACTCTGCTCAAGTTGTACAGATTGTCATTTCTAAAACAGATGCATCCACAGATTCAAACACAACATACATCAACTATACAACATCTCACATTTCACCGTTCAGCACCCCAAATTACATAACTGGTATATACCCTTTACATACACTTATCCACTTTGTTACATATGACAAGTTTAACCTTGTCTCACTGTGGCCCTGTCACATCCACATATGACTTCCATGATCAATAACCCCATTGACTTATGCACATTAACAAGTATCCTCACATATTGAAAATGCCCTGTTACAGTCATTTCTCACAATAGTGCCACAGACTAGAGCTCTCATCACCTGCCAGAATCAACCCTTGTCTAGCTGGTTATACCCCTATCACATCTACCTATTCCTACCATACCTTGCACAGGATTTAATCAGTCTAACAAGCTTGCATACTCTGATTCACACCCCCACATGTAAAACCACTCACATTCGGACAATGTGGATACTTCACGTCTCCTACACAAGAACTGCCTATACCTCACACTCTCTGACAATGGGCTTGGTATAACCATTTTGGGTATGGTAGTATAATCCTTAATGGTATGTACAGGAACTCAGACTTTTTGGGAGGTTTTTTTTTGGTGTGGGAGGTACTGGGCTGGGCTGGGGAAGTATGGGTTGGTGGAGGGGGTTTGGCTTGGATTTGCGGGGGCGTTTGGGCTTTTATTTTTCAAGGCGGGGCAGGAGGTTTAGATGACATGGCCGGGGGGGTGGGCTGCCTCTTCTTCTTTGGAGGGGGTTTGGATGGGTCGGTAGAGAAGAGGCCAAGGTCGCAGAGGTAGAGTTTCTGGGCAGAGGGGGGAACAGGAGAGGCAAGGGTAGGTGTGGTGGAGGCAGAGGGTTCTGAGGTCTGCGTAGTGTCTGTGGATGCATGTGTGTAATCTGGTGGTATGTCCCTAGTGGTGAGTGTGCTGCCTGTCTCCTGAGTGTGCGTGTGTGTGGGTTTGTCCTTGTGTCTGTGTGTTTGTGTGCTGCGCATAGCTGTTGAGGTATGTGCATGTGTATGTTTGCGTGTGCTTGGGTCAGGGAGGGTAGTTGGGACTGTGGATGGGGAAGAGGCAGGAGGAGGGAGGGCCTGCCGGAGCTGGAATGCCCTCCAGGAATGATACCATTTGGGTCAAATGATTGGTATGCACCTGGAGGACATTCAGCACTGCTGTCTGCCCCACAGAGATCTGCCTCAGGATGTTGATGGCCTCCACACCGAGGGCAGCAGGGAAGACAGGGGCAGGGGGTGAGGTGCCTGCCATGAAGGAGACGGGTCCCCTGCCACAGGAGAGGCCACAGACACTGGGCCTGGGAGCACTTGGGAGGGTGGAGAAGGGAGTGGTTGTGGTGGACTCCGATATTGAGGAATCATTCCCTGTCTCCTCCACCACCACAAGGGAGTCATCACTGGAGCTGGACAGGTCTTCAGATGCTGCAGATGTTGTTGCAGACCTGCCCTCAGTGTGGCTCCCCTAAACCTCCGCGCCACTGGATCCCTCCACGTCCCACTCCGCACTGGGCCCAGACTGGCGAACTCCTCCCTCTACATCCGTGGCACTGCCTCCTCCGCTGGCCGGTGCTGATGCTGTGAAAAAAAAGAAAAAGAATCACATAAGTCATCTGTATGTACTTGACACATAGGTAACATCACAAATCTTCACAGATCAAACAACTACATCATTTTGACTAGTACTATTATCTTTTGATACATTTACATACATGGCACTTGTCAGTCTGCAGGTTAACCATTGCTCCCTCACACATGATGTTATCTGCAACATTGGGTGTATCAACATCAAATGTCACAACCACAATGTCAACTACTTCAATATGTAGCAGGTGATGTATCGTCTTTTGCACCTGTCTCGTGTCATGACATTCCTGTCTCATCTCCTGCAAGGGAGCTTAGAGCTCACAATGGGAATAGGATTCACACAATTGAATTGAGACATGGTATCCATTCCGCAATCCCTAGTCAGCAAATTGGGAACCATTGGCTCTAATGTCACAGGTCAAATGACTTCCTTGTCAAACTTTAAGCTGGCGTAGCCATTGCATGAGTCATGTCACACAGATAACCGTTATTGTGCTCATTTGTCCTGTAACTCAGGCTCTCTAATGTCGGGTCACACATCTGACTCTTATTGTGGATTCACCAAGGTAGTAGGCATAGCTAGGGTGAGAGTCATGTGGCCCATGGTCTTGTGTCATCTATGCACAGTGTCATGAAGATGAATCAGAATGTTGTGCACATTGTAAACAGCTCACCATTTTCAGATATGAACAATGGTCAGCACACTTCCAAGTATGATGACTGCATCTTCACAATGCTTCTGGTGGAACACCATGCCACTGGCCCGTCTGGTTGCATTGTCTGTACAGACTATTAGTACTGAATCTTCATTCTTCATGAGTCCGGTCAACACTATGTACTAATCCTGTCTAGACTGCAGAAGTCCCCATTTGTATGGCCCAAGTCTGAATGTCCCTCACTTCTATTAGACATATTGCACACTTTCAACAGCTTACATTGCTCTTCTTCCCCATCTCATTTTGTTGACTTACTTCAAAATGATGTATATTTTACACCTCTCAGGCTGACAGTGATGCATCATACACATGGTTTACAAAGCCCCAAGTATGTATAGTCAACAGCATTTACACACACATGTCAACTGTTGTGAATGTGTATCTAACATCATACCTCACATTTTCAGCCATGTTTCAACTATTGACCACCTGTGTTTGTCAATGAATGGCATGTGTTGTCACTGTTACAGAGTCAGACACATGGACTCACTCTTTTGAATGGAGAAAATTGAATCTTCCACACAATCATTTGGCAGGCCAGTGTGACAGATGACCGGAGTTAGCATACCTGTAATTTTCCCATGGGATACATTTGATTACACTGACCACCATGGCTGGGACCTAACATTGGCACAATGAGCAAACAAATCTCACCAAGGCCTCAACATTGATGTCACCTGCTGCAGGGATGTATAGCATGGCCTTATCACACTTGTGTGCTCCAATAAGAACACACTTCACAGATTTGTTAAAACCACATTGAGAACAGGTCATACATTAGTCAATGTGCTGGCACATGTTTGGCAATTGCATTACTCCAGACGGTTACCTCCATGCACATATTGTTGTAATTTGTGCTGCTCACATGAGCATGGCACTACTGTCACTTCCCTGAACATGACTGACTCACATGTCCCTGATGAAAGGGGCATACCCGGGCATCGAATTATCCTTGTGCATATGCATCTTACAAAACTGAACAGTGGGTGTGGCTGACTTACAACCTGTAAAAGGGGCAGCAGGCTAAGATACTGTAACATGCATATTTAACAAAGGTGTGTGACAAGGCACATACTCCCCCTCTCCTTGCTGCTGTGTGGCTTTTGATGGAGCAGGGTAAATATAAAAATTTTAACCTCCTAATATTTTCGTACAATATTAATAAACATGTTCGTTAAGTAAATAACCAACAATGTATGTTAAGGGTTGATGGTAACACGCAATTCAGTGTGCAAATTAATTGACTTGTAATTGTTTACGTGTCTAACATAATATAAAATTTTGCGTACTAATTAAATAATAAATGCATGATTTGTGCTTTCAAATAAAACGTGTGGTTGCAAAATAAAGCGATGGTAAGTAAGGGACAGCTTTATATGTTGCTTCTGCTAGGTAATACCTAATTGGGGTACATAGAAAGACGGGAGGGAAACGAAAGGGTTTATATTTCTTTGTTTTAATAACATTTTGTTTATCTTTGAAAATAGTGCGCTTAGGCCTGCCGAGCAGCAATATAAAATGGCCGCGAGTCACTAGAGTGCGCATGAGCGGATGAGACCATGTGATAGAGGAGAAAAGCTGTGAAAAAGGGATGATCACGTGCTGATGCCAAGAGGCTAAGATGAAAGTATGGTCAAGGCTGCTGTGACCCTTCTGAGCAGATGTGTGCCAAGATGATCAGCAAGAAGCGTGAGAAGCCTGGTTGAATCAATAGACAGTACCGTATTACACAAAATGTAGCAGAAAAAGATACAATTTGGACTGATCGAAACGGATGAGCAAGTGCATGAACTGTGAGAAACGATGCTTGCATGGACATTCCACACGGAACTGGTTATGACCAGGAAGTTTGATAAAAATGTATCTGGACCCGAGTGTTTGACCAATAAGAATGAATCACGCCATGAAGAAGAAACATTTTATGTTGTAAGCTAGAATTAGGGTATAAGAAGACCTACTCTTGGTGGGAGGGGTTAGAATGCTGTTCGAATGCTGCGGTTATGCTGCGGGAGATGCTGAAGAAGTTAGATGCTGTAGACGGGAGAGTTTGCGGTTGCTGATGCTGACGAGCTGATGCTGCTGCTGTTATTTTCCTTTTCCAGTTGAGTATAAAGATGCTGCTTTAGGAGAACTTTTAATTGATAGATTTTTATTAGAATTATTAGGCTTTCACCAGAGAGATAGATAGATTGATCTATAGAGTACTTATTAAGATAACCTCATTTTTCCGTCTAATAAAAGTGCCATGCAATTTCAGACTATTCTTATATTGATGATAAATGCAATAAACTGAATAATAAACTTAATAATCCATTTCCTGCATTCAAAACTTTATATAAACTTTACTATTCTTTAAGAAAATGTCTCAGTGAGTTTCTTTAAGCTTAATGATTAATACTGAAATGGTAAAAGAGTTCATTGTGATTGAGCTGGTCTTAATCACCATCAACTGATTCCTACTAGTTGGTCCATTGACCAATGAGCGGAATACCTTAAAAGTAAATGAGAAATATTATGTCATGATAAAGAGGTATCCCGTCTCCTTCCAGCGAATCGTTTTTCTCCTAGGTTCATTGTCGGAGGAAATCCAGGGAACAAAGGAGTAAGTGAATGTATATGCGGTGTTATGGGCCCCACCGTCATATAGATATAGTGTGTGTGTTAGAGAAATAATTGCACCTGGATGACCAAAGCATAATAGGAGAAATTATTTTTATTGTTAGCGCTGGATCAGATTTCTTGGTAGCAGAGTTATGGTTACTATAGATTAGTTTGGTGATTATTGATTTTTGATTATAGATTATTGATAAGTTTATGTCTAACACTTTTTGTTGAGTCGCGTTATGTTATATGTAAGTTTTCACGCTTCCGGGAAGTAGGAAGTGGAACACGTGTGGCAAGAGAAGTCACATGGAATTTTACACTGTCTGAGTTCATTTTTGGTAATAACACAGGTTGTGTTACATTAGGGATATTTTGCGTATAAAAGGTGTGTAAGTGAAATAGTGATCGGTTTTCTTGTGAAACTCTGGCCTTAATTCTCAGGAGCAGTATAGTTTCCACATGTGTTTTATCCCCAGAGAAACGGGTTTACTGATTGCTTGAAAGAAGGGTAAGGTAGAGGGAAGTGCTACTTTATCGACGAAACTGAAAGTTCTGTGGTAGGGTAGAGGTAAGCACTGCCTACTGGAAAATACAGAATTCTTGTGTGAATGGTCAAAGCTATCTTTTCGGTATAGCGAATCAGACAATGGAAATGTGGATAAAATGTTGTAACTAACAAGAATTGTTGAAAAGAAATTGCCGATAAATTTTGTAAAGGAGGGGTCAAGAGCAAAGTGACGTAGACAAAAGCCGCGCTGGGATTGGACAGTGCGCTAGTCACATGAGAACAGGAGCAAACTGACGTAGACAAAAGCCGCACTGGGATTGGACAGTGCGCTAGTCACATGAGAACAGGAGCAAACTGACGTAGACAAAAGCCGCGCTGGGATTGGACAGTGCGCCGTAGACAGAAATCGCTGTGATTGGAGTGTTGGTGTGAGTCGCGCTAGTATTGGTTGGAAATAACGCATAGGGAACAGTGTTGAATTGCGGATTGTTTGAGGAGAAAAAGGTTGTGAATCATGACGTACTATGAGTATGGAAAAGAGAAAGCGTCTTGGATGTCGAAAGTTAAGAACTTCTTTAGGAAGGACAAAAAGGTAGTGACTAGAGAGGGACAAATAATTCCTCCGCTGAAATCACCAGCTTCACATATGATGCTGAAATATGGATATCATACATGCATATGGTTAGAAAATTGGACAAAATATACCAAGAATGATGGAGCATTGGCTTTCCCTGAGAATGGTTCATTTAATGTAGCTGTACTACGGAACTTGAGAGAAAAGATGTTAATGTTAGAACCCAGACCTAGACCGACACAGTTTGAAGTTTAACGGAATGGGAAGATGAGATGTATGAGCGAGAGAGATCCAGAGGATTAAAGAATCATGAGTTTATGCCTGGAAGGATGTGGGGAATAAATCATGAGGACAAAGTAAAGCGTTGGAGATACGCTAACATGGCAGGAGGTTTGTTTCCGGCTTTTGCGGTTGAGGAAGAAGCAAAGAAAAAGTGTACCGAGAAAAAGAAACATGTAGTGGTAGAAAAGTATGTGTATGGTGGTAGTGAAACAGATGACGAATTGCTGGAAGATATTTTAAACAGAAACCCACCTCCATACCAACAGACTTCTGCGGTGGTGACACCTAATGCACCGCCAATGGAAACTGGGAGGAATAAAAACCCGAACGAAGAAATGAAATAAATAGGTCACAAGAAACATTTAAAACTTCACAAAATGAAGAGACAGAAGGTGACAATGCAATTGAATTAGCAAAAATGACAAAAGAATTAACTGAGAAAATAAGAGAATTAACAAAGAATATGGAAGCTGTAACGGTACCAGTAACAATCGGTCCAGTAATGCCAATTTTTGAGAATCAGAAAATTAATGAACATTCCTTGGTGATTCCTATGAATTCACATTTGCAAAGAAAAAGAGAAAGGATGGAACTGAATAATGAAGGTGCACACAATTTGGCTAGTACGTGTAGACCAAGTCCACCTACAAATTTGACGATAAATGAGAATGAGATTAGGAGAATGCCTATGGTGACAGAGTCCGCATCAGGAACACCAGAAAAGAGCAGCGATTGGATAGAATTAAATAGTACGCCTGTAGGTCCGACTCCAGAAGAGTTAAATGAATGGATGAAAGCGCTTAAAGTAAAAGAACAGGATGAAAAACCTTTAGATGTAATTAGGTTAAAAATAGACATGGAAGAGTTGATTTTGGGAATAATTGGAACAGAAAAACTGAAAAATTATCAGGATGATGAGATTATGTTTTTGTGCAAAAGTCTTACTTGGAGAGCTAGAAATTTACATGACAAATTGGAAGAGATCGCAAGTGAATTAGCAGTAGAATTTGTGAAAGTGAGGACGTTGCAGAAACCGTACAGAGTAGATTTTTGTGAGAAAGACATAGAGAATTTGAACACATCAGGAAGACTGACCCAAATAAAAGAGCTGATTGTTTTATTGAGAAAATGGGGTGATGTGGATAGATGGAGAAATAGATGGACAAAGAGGAATGAGAAAATAACAGATAAAGCATCTTTGGCATTTGCAGTGACAGATAGGGAACCAGTTGCTAGGAATACCCAATGAGAGAAACACCAGGTGGTAGTTATGTGCATGTTCCATGGACCAGACAGGATATACTGTCATTTACAAATGATTTTCCCAAATTGAGAGAGAAACCAGTAGAATGGTACCGACAAGTGGAAAGATTTGTTAAAGTGTCAAAAGTGCTGTGGATAGATCTAGACGGATTGTTTGATATAGTTGTGCCAGCTGATTTGTGGACAGAATGTAAGATTACTATTGATTGGCCAACTGTAGAATATCAAAGGGATGCTAAAACAGGAGCGCCAGGTCCAGAAGTGATGAGGAAGTATGATCAAGTAGTTACCTTTTTGAAGAATAAGATTCCACCAAAAGAAACAGATTGGGTAAAAATAGACAGAACAACGCAAGAAAGCAAAGAGTCAGTGCACGCGTACTATGAAAGATTGTTGTTGGTTTTCAAACAGTATAGTGGTTATGAGACACTAAGTGAGAAGGATATGAGTCATTTTGTATATAGGTTTGTGTATGGATTAACACCAGAGATAAGTGAAAGGATTAAGCAGCACTTGATAGGATGGCAGAATAGCACAGTAGATGAAGTTTTGAGATATGCTAAGTATTGCATTGATGAAATTGAGAGTAAACAGCGTAAATTAAAAGAAAAAGCAATGTGGGCACAAGTGAAGGTTGCAGAGAAGCAAGAAGCTCAATTGAATAATACTAGCAGTGAAGCAGGGCAGTTTAAACCCCGACCTAATATAGGTAAAGGAAAAGGACAAATGAGCATAGATGAGGCAAAGAAAAAGTGGCCATGCCACAACTGCGAAAGCTAGGACATTGGAGAAACGAGTGCAAATTTCCTCCAAAACCTAATGTGGAAAATCAATCATTAAATTCACAGGTGCAGAGTGAGGTAGTTACTCAACAAGGTCAGGTGCCACAACCACCACTTCCCAAGAGTGTTAACCAACAGAAATACAGTGCAGAAACAGGATTCTACGGAGGAGAACAGGTAACACAGTTGCCAGCGTGCAGCTGCCATTTCCCAGTATTGGTTGCGACAGAATGAGGATGACACGGATGAAAGTTCCTGACGGTGCCTAAGAGAGAGGAAAGAGTGCGTGCTTGGCGCAACTCTAGAGGTAGATCAGTCTGGTCCATTTGTGGATGGAGAAGTGAATGGTGCAAATGTAACATTCCTTGTTGACACTGGAGCTACCCGTTCTACTGTTAGGTCAGTGGAAATTCCAAATCTTCCTCTCTCAGGTGAACATATCCAAGTGGTTGGAGTTTCCAATCAGCAAATTGAAACGCCTCTTACTAGATTAGTAAAGGTGAGAATTGGTCCATTTAGTGAAATGCACCGATTTGTGGTGTGTGATTGTAGTCCCGTGAACCTTTTAGGACGCGACTTGTTGTGCAAAATGAACTGCACAATTTATTGTACTCCAGACGGAATTGCATTTCAGACTCCAGATGAGGATGTGCTGTATAAAATGACAATGGTAAATTTAGAACCAGAAGTAAATGGTTTGTTTCCTGTATTTGATGCAGAGAAAATCCCAATTGAGTTGAAAGGGACAGTGAAAGAAGAAGTGTGGGACTTGACAGGAGAGTATGTTGGATTAATGAAAGGAGTAGATCCTGTAAAAATAACAGTAAAAGAAGGAACGAGTTACCCAAATACGCCCCAGTATAAATTAACTCCAGAAATAATTGAAGGAATAACGCCAGTAATAAATAAAATGATTGAACAAGGAATTCTAAAAGAAATCATGAGCAGTCCATGTAATTCACCGATAATGGGACTGAAAAAGCCAAATGGAACATATAGAATCGTACAGGATTTAAGGAAGGTAAACAAAATTGTTGTGCCTTGTTGCCCAATAGTACCGAACCCTGCTGTGATTCTATACCAGATTCCACGTGAAGCAGAATGGTACACAGTAATTGATTTATGTCATGCATTTTTCTCTATTCCATTGCATCCAGATAGCCAGCCAATTTTTGCGTTTAGGTTTGAAGAGCGTATTTTGGCATGGTGCCGAATTCCTCAAGGGTATACAGAAAGTCCCTCAATCTTTAATCAGATCCTAAAGAAATCATTGGAAGATTTAAGAATGCCAGAAAAGTCAGTAATGGTTCAGTATATTGATGACCTACTGGTGGCATCAAAAACGAAAGAAGCATGTGTCAACAATACAATTGCTTTGCTGAATCATTTAGCGAAGAGAGGACATAAAGTGTCCCCTTCAAAGTTGCAGTTTTGTAAACAAGAAGTCCAGTATTTAGGGCATAAAATTGAGAAAGGAGTGCGAAAGGTAACGACAGAAAGAATAAAAATGATTCAAGGAATGAGAGATCCAATGACACAAAGAGAGGTAAGAATGTTTTTGGGAATGGTTGGATATTGTCGACAATGGATAAGCGGTTTTTCACTAATTGCTAAACCATTACAGAAACTGACAAAGAAGGATGTTAAAGATCCTTTTGAAATGAATGATGAAGAAATGAAAGCATTCAGAGAGTTGAAAAAGAAATTGTGTGAGGCTCCGGCATTGGGGATGCCTGACTATGAGAAAGATTTTGAGCTGTATTGCAGTGAAAGAGATGGATGTGCGTTTTCAGTTTTGGTGCAGAGACATGGAACTATGAAAAGACCAATTGCATATTTTTCTGCTGTTTTAGACCCTGTAGCGAAAGCGTTGCCTGGATGTTTGAAAGCGGTTGCTGCTACTTGTGTGAGTCTGGAACAGAGTGAAGGCATAGTGATGGGGTATCCATTGAGAGTGTATGTTCCCCATTCTGTGGAAATTCTTTTGACAAGAACGAAAACTCAATACATGACAAATAGTCGGCTGACTAGGTATGAAAAGGTAATTTTGAGTGCAGATAATGTGACCATTGACAGATGTATGAATGTGAATCCTTCAACATCATTGCCAGATGAAGAGAATGTGATTGAAATGGATGAAGTAGATCACGATTGTTTGAATGTGCTCGAATACTGTACAAAACCAAGAGCTGATATACGAGATGAGCCTTTGAAAGAATCAGATTATATTCTGTTTGTGGATGGCTCATGTTTGAGAATGAGTGATGGAGTTCTAAGTGCAGCATATGCAGTTTGCACAGTAGCAACTGTATTGGAAGCATCTTGTCTGAAAGGTGTACGGTCTGCCCAAGTTGCAGAATTAGTAGCTCTGATTCAAGCATGTAAGTTGGGAAGAAATGTACGGGTTACGATTATGACTGACAGCCAGTTCGGCTTTGGGGTCGTACATGATTTTGGTCAGATTTGGTCACAAAGGGGTTTCTTGACGTCTGCAGGGACGCCCATCAGAAATGGAGATTTTGTGAAAAAGTTGCTTGAGGCGATACAGCTGCCTAAACAGATTGCTGTTGTAAAGTGCAATGCCCATAAAAATGGGGAAGACTACATTACTGTTGGTAACAAATACGCTGATGAAATGGCACAGTATTGTGCAAAGAATGTGGTTTCTTTGAATAAATGTCGCGAAAGAGAGCATATTTCTTGTCCTTTGCTTTTTACTAACTCAATTGAAACATGGGATGAGGTGAGACAGTTACAAGAAGCTGCAGAGGATGAAGAAAAAGATACATGGTTAAAAGCAGGATGTAGAAACATGAAGAAACTGATGTTTGGGTTTACAGGGATGAGAGACCAGTTATGCCTGATAGCATGATTTCTGACATGGCACGGATGTACCATGGACAAGCCCATATTGGGAGAGATTCAATGATCAGACTTTTTAGACAAACATGGTATAATCCAAAATTCAGAGCCATAGCTGAGAGTCTTTGTCAGAGATGTCTTATTTGTCAACAGTTAAACCCAGGAAGGAAGACAGTAGTGAGTCTAGGAAGAATAGGACGAGAAGGGGGTCCTTTCACTAGAATGCAGATGGATTTTATTGAAATGCCACCTTGCAGCAAAATTGAGGTATGTTCTAGTGGTCGTCTGTTTGTTTTCCCGTTGGGTGGAAGCATACCCAACAAGAAGGAATGATAGTATCACAGTAGCAAAACTTTTGCTGCGAGAATTCATTCCAAGGTATGGTTTTCCAGTCACGATTGAAACAGATAGAGGAACACATTTCCAAAACGATTTAGTTAAACTGATTTGTGAAGCACTTAGTATTAAACAGAAACTGCATTGTGCATACAGACCAGAGGCTTCTGGAATAGTAGAGCAAGTGAATGGAACGATCAAAAACAGGTTAGGAAAAATGTGTCAAGCTACAGGACTGAAATGGCCAGATGCTCTGCCATTGGTTCTGATGACAATCAGAAGTATTCCGGAAAGGAAGACTGGACTCAGTCCACATGAAATAATCATGGGACGAGCAATGAGACAAGCACAAGTACCTGTCAACAAGCTACTGACTATAACTGATGATCTAGTGCTGGATTATTGCAAAGGATTGGCTGATGTGGTGCGTTCTGTGTTTCATCAGGTTGGACCGGATGCGACCACTCTTGAAAGAAAACCAGCTCACGACTTGAATCCCGGAGATTGGGTTCGAATAAAAGTCCACCGGAGAAGAAACTGTTTGGTTCCTCGCTGGGACGAACCACGACAAGTGATCCTAGTGACGACCACCGCAGTCAAGTGTGCAGGAGTGAAACACTGGGTGCATGCGAGTCACACCATCAGAGTTCCAGAACCTAAAGATCGACATGTGAGTCGGCATCTGGAAATATCAGATAACAGTTCAGCATCAGAAAGAGAAGAAGAAACAAACAGGGTGCCAGAACCTGAAGATCGACCTGTAAGTCGACATCTGGAAGACCCAACTGCAAGTGCAACGATAGAAGAAGAAGAAGAAATAGAAGAAATAGCTGAAATTCCAGAATTTGAAGATCGACCCGAAAGTCGACATCTGGAACTATCTGACACCAGTTCAGAATCTGATACAGAACATTCGGAAGGTGAAGAAATTCTAAAAAGAAAGAGGAATTTTGAAAGCATAATAGGAGAAATTATTTTTATTGTTAGCGCTGGATCACTTTCAACTGCCCATCCAGGTCAGGGAAGACCACCGCTAGGATGCAGAGCATGTGGGGAGTCAGGGTTCGGTGCCCGCCCCTCTTGCCTGGAAGTGACAGGCCCAGCTGGACTTCAGTGATCTTCTTGGTCCAGCCATGAAGGTCCTGCCACCTCTTGTGGCAATGACGGACGCGCCGAGTTTCCAACCCCACGGAGCGCACCTTCTGGGCGATGGTCCTCCACAGCTTGGCCTTCTCATGGGCGTTGACCTGTAAGGATGACATGGTGACAGACCCTTAGTTCACATGCAACATGTTTTTGAGTCAGACACCTGTACACATTGGTCATGGTCAGTTTGGCAATGATGTCTTAGTGCTAGGCAATTGGCATTATGTGCAATTGTCCTGTGTTCAATGATGACTCCGTCCCATGAGAACAGTTCTAAGATGTTGACCCCAGTACACACACTTCTACAGCAGTGTACCTGCCCAGAACAGTTGTCTATACACTTTTAACCTTACAGAAAACAGTTTACATGCTTGCCAATGAGATTCCTAATGGTAGTATAGCATGGTAATTGCACCTGTCCAATGAAAATGCAGTGTGATGATCACTCACCTGCTCCTCTGGTTTGCCATTCAGCTGGCTGTACAGTGGCAGGAGGGTGTCAAACAGGGCCTTGTTCTCCTCCTCACTGAAAGCTGGGGCCCTGTCCACTGTACGTGCCATAGTAGCTCCCAGAGGATGTGGACACAACAGCAGAGAGATGGGGAGGTTCTGGAATGATGCAGGTAGAGCAGGCAAGTGAAGACTCTAGAGAACAGACAGACATATCTGGACATCAGAGGCGGTCTTAATTCCATGCGGCCAAAGCGATAGGTTCGCGTCGGTCGCATTTTCCGAATCGGTCCAATGCATTACATTGTTTGCAGCCGACACACCTACTGCGACGTTCAAAAACTCATCATCGGAGTGCGATTGACTTTGATACATTGGTAATGGGAGGTTACCGAGTCGGTTTCCATGCAATGAGGGCACGATCCAAAACGTGCATCTGTCACCATAACAACTATCAGCCAATGGCTGTGACAGAAATGGTTAGGATGTGGCTACCGCGACCTTTGAATACTCACCCGCGTCTGTCACCATAACACCTTGCAGCCAATGGCTGTGACCGAATCGGTTAGGATGCGGCTACCGCGTCCTTTGAATACTCACCCACGTCTGTCACCATAACAACTTGCAGCCTATGGCTCAGTCAGAATCGGTTAGGATGTGGCTACTGCATCCTTTGAATACTCACCCGCGTCGGTCACCATTACAACTTGCAGCCTATGGCTCAGTCAGAATCGGTTAGAATGCGGCTACCACGTCCTTTCAATAATCAGTCAGCAGGGCAGACACTCCTGTAATTGATGTATTTTTGTGCATTACATGTGTGGAGACAGTTTTTTCATGATGAAATGGACCTTTAAATTTATAGCTCACACTCCCATGAGGAGCTAACTTTGAGGGGCACATGACACACTGTTTTTGACGCTAATACCAACATAAAACAAAACTACTCCTTTTACCCTCCTAGGCTTGGTCACAGTGCCAATGAGTTTTGGGGCATATACAAGTGTTTTCTTTACATATTCACTGCATTTGGGTACTGTGTGACCCAGTGTGCAATCTGTGAGATTTCTGACTGTAAATGTTGGGTGTTGAAGTCATGGATAAAGCATTTACCTTTGAATGAGTAGACTGTGACATAATGCAGCCACATCAGCTTGTGTTTGTTATGTGAATTACTAGTGTATCTTTGTGTCCCAGACTTCAGTGGATGATGGCGTCATACATGCAACACCTACATTGTTCATGTTTTGTGTATGTGATTGTATCTGTTTTACAGACATGACAACATGACAGTGTCCATCCTGTGACAGTGGTGTGTATGGTTCTCATTGTGAGACACTGTGGGTATCATGTGTCCCACATATCTGGCATTACATGATCATATTGTGGGTACCTCTCAACCATGTAATTGTTGTCACAAACCTATATCTTGGGTTATTTGGTGGGGAATTGTGGAGTATGTTATGCTTGATCACATGAACGCATACAGACAGTAGAGACTTTTTACACTACAGCACTCTATTTGCTGTGTCACCATACCTTGGTAACATGTCTGGGAAGGGTACTAATGCTGTGATATGTATCTAAGGTCAGCCTTTTTCATTGAAATGTGTATTTCCAATGTTCTGTACCTTTAAGTGTGTTCAGATTTCATGATCAGTTTGTCTCAATGCATGCTGCTTCGTACATTGTAAACTAACACCAACTCTGTTTACACTCTACACTTAGGTATAGCAGATGACCTCCAGTCTACAGGCCCTTTCCCGACCTCCAGACCATGGAAGAATGGGACACGATTAGGAGATACTGTTTCACCAGGCCAATTATTGAGGAGTTGTCTGAGCAGTTGGCACCGCATTTGCAGCCTGGTCACACATATCCTACTGCGCTGACCCCCAAGGTGAAGGTGATGGCAGCCCTACATTTCTTTGCCATGGGTTCATTCCAACACACCATGGCAACATCAGGTAGAATGTCCCAGGCAATGTTCAGCCATGTACTTCGGGATGTGTTGGAGGCATTGCTACATTACCTGGACCTGTACATTAAGTTCCTGACACCTGGAGAGTTGACAGACATCTAGGGGGAATTATATGCCTTGGGACGGATACCACATGTCATTGGCTCTATTGATGGCACCCACATTGCTTTGATCCCACCACAAGCAAATGAGCAGACATACCGACACCGCAAACATTACCACTCGATCAATGTCCAGGAGGTATGTCTGGCTGACATGTCGATCTCCCACGTCTGCGCACGTTTCCCTGGCTCTGCACATGATGCCTACATCCTGAGCAACAGCGTCATCCCCCATTTGATGTCTCAGCTGCAACCTGACCGGGCCTGGCTTGTTGGAAGGTGATGTTGTATGTTTATGTTGTGGTGTGTGTTGATTGTATGTCAGATAGTGCTCTGTTGCCAGACAACTGAAGACTTTTCTGTGTTCAATGTAGGAGACTCTGGAAACCCCAACCAGCCTTGGTTGCTGATACCACTCCGTAACCCTGTCACCCCTGCAGAAGTGTGGTTTAATGAGGCCCATGGTAGGACCAGGCAAGTGGTGGAGCAGACTTTTGGCCTACCGAAGACCCGATTCAGCTGCCTGGATTGCCAATGGGGCATAACTGGAGGAGCCCTCCAGTATGCCCCATTGAAGGTGTGCAAGATCATCACTGCTTGCTGCATGCTCCACAACCTGGCTAAAAGGAAGGCAATACCTCTCATACTGGATGACGGAGACCAGTAACCACCAGTGAGGGAGGAACCAGGACTGAGACATGTTGCCAGTGGTGATGAGGAGGGGGGCTTGGATTTGCGACCACAGCTCATCCACAACTTTTTCACATGAGTGTAAGTATGCAATGAGAGGGGGTGACAAACCCCAATTGTTTGTTTGTGTGCTGCTGGTGTACAATGTGTATGTATGTGTGTGAGTACATGATAATTGGCATGATATTTTTCAATGAAATTGTTCAATTAAGTTTGCAGGTTAACATGTACAGTGCTAACATGAATCCTAGCTAGTGTTCACACAGACAATTTTGTGCTTTTGATGACATTCTCTGCAAAAATTGGGCCAACTGATTCATGAGTTCCTGACTCTGTTCTATGTTTCTCCTTACCAGGGTACTTTGCCTTGTCGTCTGCAGACTTGTGACCTCACCAGACGCATGATGCAGTGACATATTCCAACACTGAACTGTTGAGGAAATCCCTGGCACGCACTAACTTCTGACCTGATGGTCATTTTTTGTTCCTTTGTACATTTTGACACAGTGTGATGTGATCTGATTTTGTGTGAAGGTGCCAGGTTGTATCTGGAGAATGAACCTGTGTTCCACATTGAGGTGTGCCTTGTCTGTTTTCACACATCCAAAGGTTATTTAGAAACAAAACATGTACCATGATGATCTGGTTTGCTGACAATGATTGTTGATTGTGCTTGCAAATAGTGATATTTTTGTAGACAGTAGACTTAAATTGAATCAGTACCATGTACTACGGGTTGTGTGATAACCTGGGTGTGTTTATCTATCATGCTGTGACAAGGTACATTTACTCAAAGCCATTAGTTGACATTTCGGAACTGATTTCTTGCCAATGTTGTTGACACTTTCTTCTTAGTGATTTTGTGCATCATTTCAATCTGTACATTTGGGAATATAAGTCACGACATGAGCAAGTATTTAGTGAGAAGGGATATATTTTAGTGCATGAAGGTGGTAGATCATTCCACATAATGGCGGAGTGCTCAACAAAAAAATAATCAGAGTGCAGATAGGAGTTGGTAGTGTTTGTAGTAGAAGTCTTCAAAAGTAAGTCCACAGTTATTTGAGTCCAAAGTCCAACTTAGACCCTCCATCCAATGTGGAACAGTTCAATGAGAATCAACAAAGTGAACACTTGGCACACAATGGAGGATATCAGGGGCAGATTTGTCACTTCCTGGGGGTGATGCATTGCCATCTGTCTCTCAAGGATTCTTCCTCAGACGACCCTTTCCACGTTTTGGGGGGGACCCTCAGGTGACCCTCAGGTGCAGGCAGCGGTGGTGCCGGGGACTTCACATCCCTCCCTGTGGCTTGCTGATGTTGATGCACCGGATGTTGTGGGCACACAGGGAGATGTGGTCATGTTGTTGGCAATCTGGCGGAGGCAGGTGAGAATGTCCCGTTGCACTGAAGTCCTGTCATCCATTTTATTCAGGAAACTGTCCAGTTTTTGATTTTGTGCTGCCTGCAGTTGTTTAATGTTGCTTAGGATCCCGACGACCTGGCCAAATTCTCCCTGGCGACCCTCGTATGTGTTGAGGATCCAGGAGAGGTTTGGGTGCTGCTCATCATCAGCACCAGCTACATGACGGCCCAGCTCCCCACGGCCCCTCCCACCACCCCTACCCACCCGAGCAGGCCCAGTTGGCAGTGGCACAGTCAGCACTGAGCCTCCTTCCTCGTTGACAGGGGTGTTGTTGTCCGCCAACTCTAGAATTCCCTGTGTTGCTGTGCTGTCGGTGGTGGCTCGGCCTGCTGTGTATGTCAGTGTAGGGGTCAGCTGGGTGTTGTCTGCTGAGGCAGGAGTGGTCGCAGAGGATCCTGCTGTAGCTGTGGGCCGACCCAAACCTGATGTGCCAGGTCGTTCCTCATCGTCCAAGTATTGTTGAGAGACATCTGCGCCAGAGAGCTCCTGGTCGACCAGAGTCTGGGACTGGCTGTCCTGGTTGGTTCCAGGGGTATTCCCAGCTCACCCTGTGGGTACATAAAAGACACAATGATTGATGTGAATGTACACAGCCCCTCAAATCATGCCCATTACATAGGCTACTGAACCTAATCATGAGTTAATGTACATAGATTATCCTCCTTCAGCCATGATGCTGGCCTATGTTTTTGGTGGACAATGTAATTCAGACAAGATGGGGATTAATGAACATGTCCAACTATGTGCATAAATCGGCATGTTGTGTTTAGTTCACATTACATGTCCAGAGACATTGACTGGTTTGTGACACCCTGTGATTGACACAGGTGGGTTGGTGTTTAGCACATCTGTACTTTCACAGTGACATACGTACTCTTTATCTCCAAATGTTGGTATTTTTGAGGCCTGTGTACTGGGCTTAGTGCTTGTCTTTAGCAGTCACATAGATGTGGCTGCCTACAGACTCACTGTCTGTTTATTAACTAAGAAATTTGTGGGAATGGTGTGAGTGATGTGCTTATTGTTCTCATCTCATTATACACAAGGGAATGGCTGTGATGAGCAAAATGTGTGACTTCTTAGCTTTGTGCCTACACAGATCATGTATTTTGTACATTTACTCCATAGTCAGATGAGATCACAAACTGTGCTTTCTATCCTTTTTGTGGCAGACAACTTTAATGAACTGAGGTTTGCTTGCTTAGGCTCTAGCTGTAAAATTACACTCCTTCTCCCACCCAGCCCAACCAGGCCACCAGGAAGAGTGTTGTCCAGACAATGCTGGTAAGTGTACTTGCAAGATGGTTGTCACTGATGGCTGGTGTTTTTGGCACAAAGGGACATTTGGTAGTTGTGATAGATTCAGACATCAGTCCCCAGTGTCAGCCATCTTGCTAGTACACATCCCCTCACTGTCAGGTACCCATATAGGCCCAGATGAGCTGTTTGGTTTGTGTGGGAGGGGGAATGTTTGCACTGGCTCCATCTCCCATCAGGCCCTGTACTGCACACACTCATTCCACCATGCAAAAACAACACCCCTGGAACTATGGTTTCCCGAGAGTGGGTGGATATGTACTGACAAAGGTGGCAGATACTGGTGCCTGGTGTTTGTAGCACAAGTCCCTGTTGTTAGTTGTGGTAAAGTCAGACACCAGTGCCCAGTGTCATGCATCCTGCTAGTAAATTTTGAAACACTGTGGGTAAGCTTAGTTCCTGTTGGGCTGTTTGTGCTGGGTGGGAAGGTGTATGTTGGACAGGGCCATATGTAAGTTGTAGCCTTTCCAAATACTCCTCATACCACCTAACCCAGCTGACTCCTCTGAGACTGTGGATAACTGGCAGTGAGTGGAAGTGTACTAGCAAGGAGGCTGACACTGGTGCATGGTGTTAAACTTGAATCCAAATCCCAACAAGGCATTGTGCACCAAACACCATGCAACAGTGTCAGGCATCTTGCGAGTGCACTTCCATTCACTGTCAGGTAGCCATGGGCACAGATGAAGTGGTTGTGCTGGGTGGGTGTAGGAGTGTTTGCCATTACTCCAACTCCCATCAGGCTCTGTCCTACACACACTCTTCCCACCCAGAGAAAACTGACCACATGGCATTATTATCAAGATGTGTGACACTTGTGCCTGTTGTCAGAGTTGACCACAAATCCCATCATGGCCTTGTGGTCCAAACGCCAGTCCCCAGTGTCAGCCATTTTGTCAGTACATTTCCACTCACTGTCAAGTAAGCAGAGTTTCAGGTGGGCTGTTTGTGCTGGGTGGGAAGAGTGCGTGTAGGTCAGAGCCTGCTGGGATATGTAGTCAGGGCTGACACTCGTCCTCCCACCCAGCCCAAACAGCCCACCAAGAACCATGCTTACCTGACAGTGAGTGGAAATGTATGGACAATATGCCTGACACTGGTGCCTGTTGTTTGACTTGACTGCAATACACATCAGGGCCTTCTTCTCAAGGCCCCAGTCCCCAACATCAAACATCTTGGCAGCACATTGCTACTCACCGTGAGGAAAGCAGAGTCCCAGGTAAGCTATTTGGGATGGGTAGGAAGGTGTGTGTCTGACAGAGCCAGATGGGAGTTGTGGTGACTTCAAACAATGCTTCTCCCAACCAGCACAGACAGTTCATCTGGGCCAACGGCTACCTGACAGTGAATGGAAGTGTACTACAAGATGGCTGACACTGTTGCATTGTGTTTGGAGCTCAGTGCCTTGATGGGAGTTGGCTTCAAGTTCAACCCCATGTATAAGTGTCAGCCATCTTGCAAGTACACTTCCCCACACTATCAGGTAGCCATAGGCCCAGATGAGCTATTTGGGATGGGTGTGAGGAGTGTTTGCTGTCACTACAACTCCCATCGGGCATGGCCCACACACACACCTTCCCACACAGCTCAAACAGCACACCAGAAAGAGGGTTGTGATGAAATAGAAATTGTTTAGGCTTATATGATGTATTGTATAAGTTAGCATTCGCTGCGCCATTTTCTGTTCAGGCGCCATTTTAGGTTGTCCGAAACTAATCTTGTTTAATTCCAAAAAACGTTCCCTATTAGGTTTCGTTTCTCCAGATAGGTTTTGTTTTAGCAATGAGCACATTGTTCATGTCAGCACATAGCTTTCTCACTAGATAGAGGACCTCTCCCACTTGTCTGTGTCTGGTGGCAGGCTCCGAATGGAACGACCTGCAGTTGTGCAACTGTGTGCAGAGACATGATGAAGGAAGTGACCCGATTAGGGTCACCCGGGTCAGTCGCGACCACCTCTCAGCCTTCCATACAAATTAAGAGTCGGTCATAGAGTAGAGAATACAAACCAATATATTTATTCAGATATACTCGAGCGGAGCCCAGCCTGCCCAGTTTCTAAAGATTGTTGCAGAGGGACTGACATCAGCAAACATGGAGATACATTATGTTGTGCCCTGTGACACAAGTAAACGCTGGTAGCCAAGAAGAGTTCATAAGTACCTTTATTCAGTAGCTGGTCCAAGTACATCCAGATGGTATACAGGTACATCTGATAGGTAGTCCAGGTAGACAGGTGATGGTGAAGTAGGTTAGCCTGTAGTCAACCCTTAGTCCCATGCAACAGCAACCCCACCAGGAGCAGCTGATCCAGCACAACTAATATACATTTCTCCTTAGGACACTAATCCAGGTAAAAACACTTATGCAACCTATCATCAAGTAAACCTTATGTCGGTGGGGCCCATGACACCGCATAACATACATTCATTCAATCACTGGATTTCACACTAAGGAGAATGTGCTGCTGGACGAAAGGGATACCTTGTTAAATTTTACAGAATAATAATCCATACATTATATGCATTAACCCTTGATCCTGTCGTGTTCTAAACATCAAGGTACTCCGCTCTTTGGTCGATGGACCAACTAGTAGAATAAGTTGATGATGATTAAGACCAGCTCAATCACAATTAAAACCTTTTAACATTTTAAATCATAAATGTACTGAAGAACCACAGACTCATTTTAAGTTGGAATATATTTTTATCTAGATTTCAATAAAAAGGTGAGATTCTTTATTAATCAAACACATTTAATATATCAATAATCATTTAAGAAAAGTTTTAATGGAAAAATGAAAATTATGCATTACCCATAGTTTTAGGATGCGGACAGGAATGGTTCACCAAAAGAAGATAAACCGCAGATCACAGGATAGAACTCCCAAACTGACTGACTGTCCCGCTAACCTCCTCGACGCACCTCCCGAACAGAATTGCCGCAACGATCTCGTTCCTTCCCCAGTCAAAGTTCAGAGTCCAAAAATGGCAGAGTCTCTTGTAGTATCGAGGTGTAAAAATGAAAAATAAGGAAGCGGCATGGCAAGAATCACACCAAAGCAATAGTAGCAGCCACCGTAGCATTCAGCAGCCGAAGTCTCCCCCCTATCAATCTAAGAGCAGACTCTCTTATACCCTATTCTCTAGCTTACTACACATAAAAGTTGCAATCCTTAGAGGCAAGAATCACGCTAATTGGTCCATTTGAGGGGTGGTGATGGTCACCTCATCGCCCTCCTTGTTCAAACTGGTTTAGGGACAATATAGCACACAATAAGTCGCATGACTTCGGGGTCAAAAGCAGTCCAACTTGTCCATTTATTTTGTTGCGATCCTTGATGGTCACATTTCAGTTCATCTATTGTTACTCGTTTCTTTCTCATCCATTCCCACGAATACATGCTGAATCTTTTGGCAGTCGTCTCCTTGCAGGTCAGCTTGGCCCTGACATTTCTCACTCGGGGCACAGGCCGCATTCACGTGATCTCATTCGCTTTATTTCTTCTGCGTAGAGGCCATCTTGGCTGTCACACGTGATCTCATTAGCTCCAGCAGCCATTTTCGAAGCCTGACCTAACAGGCCCGAACGAACTATCATAAGAACAAACACAACCAAAATTAAAACAAAGAAATTAAGCCTTTCTGTTTACCACCCGCCATTCTAAAGACCAGTGTTAGGTGTTACCTAGCAGAAGCGACATTTAAAGCCATTTTACTTACCATCTGCATTCTTTGCCACAATACAATCTACTACGTAACATAAATCATACAATTTTACTCTAATTAGTACGCAAATCACAATACTAATGTTAATTGACTTCACAATTGTAAATAGATTAGATTTTGCACAAATCTGCATGTTACCCATATATGTAGTGTTTACTAAAAGTGTGTATTTGTTGGTTAGTTCATGCATTTTCAAACAGTCAGTTTTATTAATTTATTAAGAGTTCATTAATTTCCAAGGGGTATAAAATGATTTTGTTTACCCTGCTCCATCACAGCCTGCCTGCTGCTCAGCCCATCTCTGTCATTCCTCACTCCCACAGACACCCAACATTCCGTGCATCCCTGAATTGCCAACATTCTACAGTAAACATACACAGTGGCTGAGCAGCAGGAAGATTGATAAACTACAAGATATAAGTAAACTATGCAGGGCATAACACATCCCCCTCCTTTTAAAATGAAAAACAAAAATTGCAAATACAGATAAAGATTAAGAGAGAAACTATACACAAGAAAAATTACAAATGCAATAAACAGTTCAAAACCCAGGGATGTGCAATAATGTAAACATCACAAGAGGGTCAGAGCCATTAGAAACAGAAAGAATGGATAGCTTACAACCAATAAATTGAGTAAAATAACCCATCCTCTCCCAATAAATATAATGAGAAAACTTCATTGCGAATTGCAAAGGGCAAAAACACACATCGCAACTTCGATCCCTACTGCAAGGGAACAAATGAATAAACAAGATTCCTCACATAAGGAAACTTACATACGTTGTGAAGATGGAGCTAAAAACCCATCTTTCACCCTTCATATGAGGTACAAACACTTGGGATTGCGACCCATAAAGTCCACACTCCTGTAAGGGTCTAAGACTTTAACCATGTATATGGAACCATAAACCATGAAAACACACCCTGTGTAGGGGAACCGTACCCATGAACCAAAACCAACCCAGTGTAAGGGTTAAACGTAATGTTAATCGGAGAAGATCCAATGAACATACCCCGTGTAAGGGTTACCAAATTGAACAACTGTAAATGGGAATCATACCCATGAACCGAAACCAACCCAGTGTAAGAGTTAAATGTAATGTTAATTGGAACAGACCCAATAAACATACCCCGTATAAGGGTTACCAAATAGAACTCAATTGGGAATCATACCCATGAACCCACCCCTATGTAGGGGTCGCGTGTAACGCTTTATGAGAGAGGGACTCGTACCCAAACCCATGCCCATCCCTCATGTAAGGGAGAATGTTGTACAGCTAGCCACCAAGGTCAAGACTAGGACGTCCCTTGAGCAAGGAAACGTAAACTGTGGAAGCTGAAAAACTAAAGCTGTGAACATTCAACTATTCATACATAGATTCACATAAGGCAAACTCTACATACATAGGGAAAAAAAACAATTACTGTAGGAATATGTAAAACAAGTAGCCCCGCCGGTGAGCGACCTCTCACCCGGATTATGCTAGATTTAGGTTAAGTGTAAGCAGAAGACACGTGAACTGATGGATCAACTCTACTACATAAACGTCAAATTCCAACTTGACAGTAGATGGCAGCGTAACACAGGGCAGAGAATACTGAAAAATCATAGCTGCGTAAAGACACAAACATAACCCACAGTTTTGAACATTACCACGCCGCACTTGAGCAAAAACAAAAAAGAAGAGTGCCACCCCCAAGAAAAAAAAAGAGTCACTGTTCCTGTTTTAAAGTCACCGCTGCTCCGATAAGCCTCTCAATTGTGTTTTGCCAATTTCGAATATGGTAGTTTCTTCATGTTACTCTTTCTTAATGTCCAGGTGTGGAACGGGAACAATTCAAATCGATTCTGTCACCGGATGGTAGTCAATAAAAACTTCCACTCACCACCGGTGTCCAAAACAGCATCCACTGTCCTCTCTAAGATGATCAGACCGATCAAGGGGATCATGGGATGACCCTGCAGGAAAACGGAGGAAAACCGATCATAGCAACGATGAGAAGACTCGTGGTAACCAATGCCGCACCACCGAAGAAGACGTAAAGTTAATTGAGATGTGGTTGGCGTTTTGAATGCAAATCAATAGCAAAACACACAAGGCAGGACCAACCCCAAGATGGCTGCACGCTCATGAGACGCACGCCGAGTGGCTCACGGCACGCTCTATGTGCAAAGCGTCCATTGGCAGGCAGCGAAGACTTTGGAGGACGTCACAGAAGACTCCACAGCTCCGCGTGACACCACGGACCAGGTAAGGTGCGCGCGTTGTAATTTGAAAGTGGCAGTTGCAGAGATCAGGTCTCAACGTAGACCAACAATCAAAGATAAATAATATGTCTCACCTGACTCTGCCCCTTGTGATACTGCATCTATGAGGCGCCAAGCATGTTCCACAACCTGGCACCACGCTGCTAGCCACTGCCAGGGAGAAGCTCGTATTTGCCAAAAGCTCGTCAGTGAAGTCCACAGCTCTCCTTCGTGTGAAGTCTCAACGTTGAGAATGTCCATAACAGCCAGTACACCTTTACAAATCCAAATCGTTGTGTGAGATCAACTATAGAGATTTCTACACACATTGTAGATACATGTAGCTAAAAAAAAACATTTCCTTGCACCTCCAAAGTAGCGCCCACATCCGGCAGCTGACAGACTTCGCGCAGGACAGATGCCCATGAAAATCTTGACATGTGCTGCATACAAGCACAGTTTGTACAAGTTGAAAGACATTATGTACAATTCAGAACCAATGAAGGCACGCCCATACTGGAATTTTCCAGGCAGATGCAGTTAAACAAAGGAGTGCAAAAGGATAGGTTTGGATTCACAGACTATCTCCTACCCAAGGTCACTCTGTCCGTGCCCGCCACTAGACTAGTGGGAGAAGGCCTCTATCTAGTGGGAAAGGTATGCGCTAATAAGAACAGTGTATTCATTAGCAAAGCAAGGCCCAACCTTGGAGAAAATGAAAATTACCACAGGCCGTTTCTCATGAAGAAAATAAGGATTAGTTTCGATCATGGTTCAAAATGGCGGCCAAACATAAAACGGTGCAGCGAATGCTAACTTACATAGAATAATACGCAGACAAAATAACGAAAACATTTTCATTCCAAAAGACCAAGGAACATCAGTATTAGGAGCAGGTCATATAGACACTGCCACTGCCCGGTCTTGCCGCCTGCTTGGGGACTCCAAGTCCCAGGATTCTTTGCTCTCCCAGGAGGGAGGAGCGTGCCTGCCTTCTCGCGCTCAAAAACGCCCACGACTCCCGCAGCGCGGGACGCTGCCACTGCCCAGTCTTGCCGCCTGTTTGGGGACTCCAAGTCCCAGGATTCCTTGCTCTCCCAGGAGGGAGGAGCGTGCTTGCCTTCTCGCGCTCAAAAGCTCCCATGACTCCCGCAGCGCGGGACGCTGCCACTGCCCGGTCTTGCCGCCTGTTTGGGGACTCCAAGTCCCAGGATTCCTTGCTCTCCCAGTAGGGAGGAGCATGCCTGCCTTCTCGCGCTCAAAAGCACCCATGACTCCCGAGGCGCGGGACGCTGCCACTGGCCGGTCTTGCCGCCTGTTTGGGGACTCCAAGTCCCAGGATTCCTTGCTCTCCCAGGAGGGAGGAGCGTGCCTGCCTTCTCGCGCTCAAAAGCGCCCACGACTCCCGCAGCGGGGGATGCTGCCACTGCCCGGTCTTGCCGCCTGTTTGGGGACTCCAAGTCCCAGGATTCCTTGCTCTCCCAGGAGGGAGGAGCGTGCCTGCCTTCTCGCACTCAAAAGCGCCCACGACTCCCGCAGTGCGGGACACTGCCACTGCCCGGTCTTGCCGCCTGTTTGGGGACTCCAAGTCCCAGAATTCCTTGCTCTTCCAGGAGGGAGGAGCGTGCCTGCCTTCTCGTGCTCAAAAGCGCCCATGATTCCTGCAGCGCGGGACGCTGCCACTGCCCGGTCTTGCCGCATGTTTGGGGACTCCAAGAGCCAGGATTCCTTGCTCTCCCAGGAGAGAGGAGCATGCCTGCCTTCTCACGCTCAAAAGCGCCCACGACTCCCGCAGCGCGGGCCGCACCCGGGTGAAGCCCGGGCCAAGGGCGGGCCCGTCCTTGCCCGTCATTGGCAGGAAGAGGAAGGGCAGGGCCAACCCTCTTTTATTTGATTTCTGGATCGTGTCGCCGACTATCACCTACTCACTAAGGTACTGTGTAAACCATCTGTGACATATGTCGAGGCCCTGTCTAGAGCAAAGACGTTAAAAAAAAAAAAAACCTCTATGGACTGGAACTTCCTATCTGGGCATAAGATCTACTAACGTATAATTGCAATTAGGACCATGGTTTTAAAATCTGATTGTGTCCTGTGTATTCGAAACTTTGTGGGCTACTGCTAGTGATCAGTTATAAACAGCATACACAGGACAAAATATGGGCAAAAGGAAAACTATGGAGGGATCAGGGGGAGCAAGCGGTGCTAACGGCGGGGTTGGCAAGGGCAAAAAGGCAAGGAAATCGCACAAACACGCAGGTAGCAACTGCGTAATAGACACCCTTATCAGTGAATGTGAAGGCATCTTAGAAGCGGAAACAACAGTGCCCCGTGCAATGGCCAACCGCCTCCTAAATTTACCAGCCCCCCCATCCAACCACTATCCCAGTTATGTTCCACAGGCCCTTCCGAAAGGGGATCCCCACACTTAGCAAAGATACACCATTGGAGCCAATGGCAGTACAGGTGAGGGTTTCCCATTCTCCAACCCCCCCGCTTGGTCTGATGAGCGTCAGCCTGGCCCTCCTATCCCCTGTGTAAATAGGTTTTCACCGTTGGTGGACTTGCCTGATAACTATAGGGATGATACACCCCAGTTGCCTTGCACGCCCACCACATGGGTTAACGAAGAGCAAACTCCATCACCACAGGACACATTCCAGCTTGTTAACACACTCAGGTCCGAGATAGGAACCATGAGGCACATGATAGAAGAACTTACTGCCCTGGTCAAATCCTTACTCCTAAAGGATCTACCTTCTCAGCAGCACACAAATCCCTTATCTGAACGCTGCCTACAACCTCATTTGGCACGTGTGCCGATTACCAAGGATAGGGGCACATTAGGCTGTGGGTCCTCTTCACCTCTCTCATTAACTCACAAACACACCCCACCAAAATCTAAGACCAATTATCCAGACAATTCGAAAACCAGTACCCTTAAAGATCATTATAATTTAGCTGCCTCCCAGGCCCCTATAAACCATGCCAGATCTCTCATTTTACCATAGGCAACGCGCCCCCCTGAGAAAGTCCATCAACATCGGAACCACCCAGTTACTCCCCCCTGCCTCACGCGTTAAAATTTTTATGATTAATGTCCCCAGGCTTGGCCCAAATAGCATCCCTGAAAACGAAGACTCTTTAACTAATAAAGCTATCCACTGGATCCGTCATGTCAGGGGCTGCCGATCTGTAATATGAGACGACATCACCAGGGCCCGGAGATGTACGTCCCTCGCCCAATCCCTGTATTGTATTGAGCTTACTATGACTAGGGCCGAATTGGTTGAAAACCTCCTTGTACTGGAGTATCGAACTTGCCCCCCAGGCACTTCATCGATACAGTTCAGGCAGTTCCCACCAGTCACTGGGGGTAGGCCACCTGCCATGCAATTATCCACCATTCCAATGGGAGGGACCTCTTTGGAAGCCATTGACTGACTACAGTGTGAACTCCAACCGCACCAGGAACCATACCTGTTCCCTCTAAACACTAAACATGGCTCCCATAATATCGTAGCCCCTCGCACTGACCCTGAGCCACTGGCAGACAGTCTGGGGGGAAAGGGTCCAAGTAGCCCCCCTATTGATACTCAGAGCGCCGATGAGGTGGAACCCCCTACACCCATAGGCCCCCCGGCATTGATTACGCCCCAGCTTCGCTTAGCAACACACTCCAAGTAGAAATAGTGCCTTCACCTCAGTTCCACACCATCAGCTGAAGATAATATCTTGGAATGTGGCAGGGTTAAGTAGCAAATTGCCAATTCCCCATTGGAGCAAACTGATTGAGGGTTTTGATATTTGCATCTTTCAGGAAACCTGGAGTTTGGTTCCACTATATAAATCAGGTTATACCTGTTTTTGTTCGCCAGCCATCACCATGGGGAGGGGGCGCCCCTCAGGTGGTCTGATCATCTAGGTGAACATCGCCTTGGGCTGCCAAACTATTTTGCAACCAAGTTCAAGTCCCGACATTTTGAGGCTCACCATCAAGGGATCCTGGGGGGGGGCACTATTGATTTGTTTAATGTCTATATAAGGGGGACCAAGGGGGGCAGACCATTGCCTGTTGTTACGACTCTGGAAGAAGCTCTAGCCTGCTGTTCGCCCCATTCCAGAGTCGTGGTTGCAGGAGACTTCAACTGCACCTTCGAGCCACTGAGCACAGAGGATATGTTGGGGGTTGAGGATGATGATAGAAAATGGGCTGTCCTCCCACTTAATGTACCCCCGTCAAAAGATGATAGACATGTTCGTGGGCACCACCACCAATAGTGATCATAACCCTCTCTGTGCCAATATGAAAACCCCGTGGGCTGTTCCCTGCCATTTTGAGAACATTTGACCTTTAACCACTACTAAAGAGGTTGTTCTTTCAAACTGTAAAAGATTCTTAAAATGGCGCAAGTTCTCTTTGCAAGAGTCAAAAATAGCTGGTATTCGGAAAGTCTTGACCCTGAAAACATTAGAGCTACAGGCTGCAGCCACAGATTTAGGGGGGTTGGCAGGTGTCCCTACTATTCATTCACGCACGATGGAACAACTGAGCACATACTTCCAACCACCCAGTAAGAGTAGTAAGCCAAGTATGCCTCCTAAAAGGTTACATTCGTGGTATACGAAAGATTGCAGGCACAAAAGGCAGCTCTTAGCTATAGCAATTAGAAACAAGAACTGTCCTCTGATTAAGACAGCCAGAAAGGAATACAGGGCAGCTTTGCATCAAGCAAAGATGAACTGGGACGAATCGCACTGGCAGGATTTGAAGGACGCTAGTTTAGCTAAGAACACCAATCTATTCTGGACCCTAGTTACCCGGGGCACTAAGAAGGATTCAGGCCTACTTCCGAACCACATTCCAAGCCAGGACTGGCATGATCACTTTGGGAAGCTCTATTCTGCACAAGAGGTCATACCTCTGGAGGGGCCATGTGACCCCTTAGATCCCTTTTGTGCTGGCAAAGTTAGCAAGCCCTTTTCTTTGGCTGAAGTTGAAGCAGCGTTAAGGAAGATAGTCCCTGCCAAAGCTACTGGACCAGATGGTCTGCCTGGAGATTTATTTCTCGCAGACATCACAAATTGGGCACGTTACATTCGGCTTCTCATTAATGCCATTGCCAGTGGTAGCCCAGTACCAGAGTCTTGGAAGGGCACAGAGGTGGTCCCGATCTACAAAAAGGGCGCTAGAAAGGACCCTTCTAATTACAGAGTCTGATTGATGCAATGCAGAAGGTCTTTGGCAGAGTCCTGCTACAGAGGATTCAAACCTGGGCAGAGGACGAAGAGGTCCTTTCCCAATACCAGGCGGGCTTTGGGGCCAGCACTGGAACGGTTGACCAGGTTTTTAGGCTGCTCCTTATATATTGGAAAGTTGTGGTGATTGGCAAGGGCAGCCTCTATCTCGCATTTATCGATTTAAAGACTGCCTTTGACCTGGTACCCAGGAATAGGTTGTGGCAGATACTTGGAGACATGGGCATCCCTCCTCTAATTCTTAACTTGCTGATCCGGCTTCATGAGGGCAACTATGCACAGGTGAGATGAGGGACACAAGGCCAGTTGACGGAACAGATCCCCGTCAATAGGGTAGTCCCCCCCGTCAATAGGGTAGTCCGCCAGGGCTGTGTTATGGCACCCACCCTGTTCTCTTTATATGTGAACAGGGTGGTCAGCTACTTGCAAGAAGACCCAGCTGACGCTCCAGCTCTGGCGGGCGACAAGGTACAGACTCTCCTGTTTGCCGACGATACCCTGCTGGTGTCTAAGACCCCAGTAGGGTTACAAAAATTATTGAATAGATTCTAATCTTTCTGTGACTCTCGGGGACTGGTCATCAACACCTCAAAAACCAAGTTCATGACATTCAACCCCCACAAACTATTTAAAAACAACCTTATGCTTGATGGGACCCATTTGGAGAGAGTCAGTACCTTCGACTACCTTGGTATCCGACTCTCCGACAAAATGTCATGGAGGCCCCATTTAGCTAAGATGCTTATGAGCCATAAACGTGTGGTCGGGGTGCTAGGTAAAGAACATCACTCCTCACAAAGCAGGCCAGTTGCCCGGGCCCTCGCGGTTTATGACGCTAAAGCAGTTAGCTCAGCCCTGCATGGAGCTGAGCTATGGGGGCTTGATAATGTAGATGACATCTGTAGATCTGAGCTCAAGTTTTTGAGGGACTTGGTGATGCTTCCCCGAAATGTCCCACTAACACCTTTAATGTACGATATGGGCAGGCGGTCGTTCAGAGATATTGCTAAGTTGCACCCATTGCTCTTCTGGGCCCGTATAAGGCGGACTCCTGAACTCTCTAAATATGCCATAGCTCTAACTGAGGTGATGAGCTTAGACATTTACCATAGAGTCAGCTGGGTATCAAGTGTCAGGAAAACACTGACAGCTCTGGGCCTCAAAGAATCTTGGGATAGCCAAAATCCCCCTAGCAATGTCGAGCTAAAACGAGCGTACTGGAACTGGATAGAATCCCAAGAACTTAGCAAGCCAAATGTGGGAAGACTTACGGAAGAATTCTATCATCACAAGCAGAGCAGAAACCTTGAGCCATATCTCGACATAATCCAGGTACCACGAGACAGGGCACTGTATATTCATTTTAGGCTTGGTACGCTCCCTGTTTGCGCATTAACTACAAAATGGTGTCCTCCCAAACAGACAACAGAAGACTGCCCTTGCTGCAGAGCCCCATTGGAGTGTGTTGCCCACGTCATGTTTGCTTGTCCAGCGTACAAAGCAGCAAGGTCCAAATGGCTAAAACCAATTTGCAGATAACTGGGCACACTTGACCATCGGGTTGCTCTGCGCATTCTGAAGTCCGACGCAAGAGCCCTCTTTGTTTGCGGGGTGGCCAAGTTCCTTAGCTACGCTTGGATAGTTAGGCAAAAAGCCTTGCGCAGGGTGGTCTAACATCAACCTTATAGGTGTTATAGAGAAATCACGTCAGCCCAAGATGAAGGCCTATCCTTTGCAAAAGCTCCACTCTATGCACTGGCACTTTATACAAGCCTACCTGCCCCCTGAACGAGGGCCCAAACAAGTCTATATACTGGGTATGCACGGCGGGCTTTATACTCTGCTTTTCCTGTGAGATCCCCATGGGGTTGGACTATTATGACTGTATTTTTTTTTTTTGTTTAAATCTCATTTATTTAATTTATACACAACAAAAAAGGAAAATCAACACAGCAGTTACCAGACAATAGTCATCATGAGGCATTACAGAGTGAGCAAAGTATATCATGTACTTCGATGGTTCAGGAGAGGTGGGCCACAAGAGTTACCATACAAGACCCAGCAACAGGATATGTTGCAGAAGATCGGGCGTTCATATTGCATCAGGACTTGGTTTAGAAGTGGTAAGTCAGTGCCCTAATTGTAAGAGTGGTCAGGCGCAATACCTCGTGTAAGTGTCTGCGGCTGGATTTGAGCCAGGGTGGCTTCATGACTTAGTTAGGGAGACCTTGTATAGCTAGGTACACAGGGTGGGAGCAAGTATACAACACTCAGGAGGCCCTAAGATGCAAGCTTATTAAGTTTGGCAGGGTGACTTGCGGGGCACTTCCCATTGTGCCCGCTGGGGCCGCTCAAGTCTCGTGCCAGTCTGGAAACCCGGGCAGAGTGCGGTTCTTTGCTAGGGGGGTGTTTAGGAATAGCATATGCCGACTACACTTGTCTTGCCTAAAGCCATCGATGCATAATGGTGACTGTGGCATCTGCAATTAATGGTCATGGGAAACCTCAGGACTGCTGGTCTACAGAAATCAGAAAAAAGAAAGAGAAAGAATAGAATAACAGAGGGAATGATACTCCACCAATAGTGGATGGGGGAAGAGTAGGGAGAGAAGATGGAGAGGAGGGAAGGGGAGAGAGCGTAATGTGTCAGCTCCTCGGACTGGTGGGGGCTCGGGAAAGGGGGAAAAGGCCCAGACACTATGAAGCTGTGGCTGTATCATTGTGAGCTACATAAGGGGCGTGAATTCCCCACCACCTCAGCCCGTTTCGTCCTCATAGATTTCCCCTCTTGGCAATAAAGGATCAGCAAAAAGTTGAAGGGCTCTCAAGCGTGGGGGAACAGATCGAGCGTGTTCCAGTTTAGAGAGATGTGAGACCAGGGGTTTCCAAGTGCGTTCAAATTTAGCGTCAGTACGTTCCAATCTGTGGGAAAGGAGTTCCATCGCCATGACATGCCAGAGACGTGTAAGCCAGAGCAAGGGCGGGGGAGTGCAAGCTTTTTTCCAATGAAGTGCAATGACCTGTTTTGCAGCAGTGAGCACGTGAAAGATCAAGCGCCAATCCGTGTGCGTCATTGCTTTAAGTGATGTTGGCCCCAGAATGACTACCCCCGGGTCATTTGGTAGGGGGAACCCCACCACCTCCTTAATGTGGCTCAGCACCTCAATCCAGAAAGTGCTGACGAGTGGGCATGTCCACCATACGTGGAGAAAGGAACCCTGGGCTGCCTGACATCGCCAGCAGAGAGGGGCGAAACCAGGGTACATCCTCTGGAGTCTAAGGGGGGTGTAGTACCAGCGGGTCATGATTTTATATGCTGACTCCTGCTGCGTTATGCTTTTGCGGATGCGTGGGATATCCCTCCATATTTTCTCCCAGTGGTCAGGGAGAATGTCACCCTCGAGGTCTAGTTGCCACTGGCGTTGGTAGGTATGTGGAGGCAATGTGTGTGAATGTTGGAGCACCTTATATGTCCGGGAGATCAGCCCTCGGGTCCCATCAAAGGAGCGGACCAGGGACTCAAACGGTGTGAGCTGGCGCGTGGCCCCCTCCATGTATGAGGGAGCACGGAGCCAGTGGTGAATCTGGAAGTATTCCAGGCGCGTGGTTTTGGGGAGGTTAAAGTCCTTCCTGCATTGATCAAATGATTTAAAACTTCCTTTCTCGAAGAGTTGCTCTATGATACAGCACTCACCAGTCGACCACGCCAGGAAAGATGCTGGGTGCAATGCCGGCAGGAAGTCCGGGTTAAGCGCTAATGATGTATTGGGAGAGGGGAATGAAGTAAGGCCGCGGGGCACTGCGATTCTATCCCAAATCTCCAGTACCGTCTTTGTTGGGGTGGCAATATAAGCACTACGATATCTAGCGCTTCTCTGTATCCAGGCCAGGTCCCACAGTGGACGGCAGGCCACTGCCGTGTCCATATGGAACCAGTGTTTTTCGATTTCGCGAACCGCCCATTCCGATATGTAGCACTCTACGCCAGAATAAACAAAAACCTCATCCGCAAGCTACAGAACATCCAGAACGCCGCCGCAAGACTGGTCCTCAACCTGCCAAAACACTGCCACATCTCCCAGCACCTGCGCACACTCCACTGGCTCCCGTCGAGGCGAGAATCACCTTTAAGATGCTCACCCACGCACACAAGGCCCTCCACGGCACCGGACCAGCATACCTGAACAGCCGACTCAAATTCCACGCACCCCAAAGGACCCTACGATCAGCCCAGCTCTCCTACGCCGTGGTCCCCCGCACCAGAAAGACAAGATTGGGAGGCCGCTCCTTCTCCTTCCTCGCGGCCAAAGCATGGAACGCCCTTCCGCTCCACCTCAGACAGACATCGCTCCCCATCTTCGCAAGAAACCTCAAAACCTGGCTCTTCGACAGACCCCCTCCTTGATGGAATGGAACCTGCACCCCCCCCCACCCCTAGCACCTTGAGACCCTTACGGGTGAGTAGTCCCGCTTTAACAAATTCCTGATTGATTTATTGATTGATAGCGTAGATGTGATGCCCAGTAATAGACGAGCAAGTCGGGGCAAGCCAGACCGCCCCGATTGCGCGGCAATAGTAAAACCCTTGTGGAGAAACGCGGTCTTCCTCCTCCCCAAATGAAAGCGGTTATCTCCCGTTGGAGGCCCAGGATATCCCTTTGGGGAATCGGTGTAGGGAGCACCTGAAAAAGATACAGAACTTTCGGTAGAATTGTCATTTTGACGGCATTAAGGCGACCTAGCCAAGAAATGAGGAGCGATTTCCAGCGGCGGAGCTCAGTTCGTATAGAGGTTTTGCAGGCCGGCCAATTCGCCTGCGTCCAGGTGTCTAGAGAGGCCGTCACGTTAATACCGAGGTAGCGGATTGAGTGTGGGGCCCATTGGAAGGGATTAACACCCCCCAGGTCGTCCAATTACTGGGGGGGGAGGTTGAGGTTGAGGTTGAGTGCCTGTGATTTAGGGAGATTGATCTTTAGGCCCGACACCAATTCAAATTGGGAGAGTATATCCAAGAGTGCGGGGAGGGAGCTCGCAGGGTCTGTGAGTGTCAGGAGAAGATCATCAGCAAAGAGAGCAATCTTATGTTCAACCCCCCCCAATCGAAGTCCCCGGATGTTCGTCGACTGTCGGATGGCAATCACCAGTGGCTCCACAGCAAGAGTGAAAAGCAGGGGTGAGAGCGGGCACCCTTGGCGAGTGCCCCTGCGGACGGAGAAGGATGAGTAAGGAGACCATTAACACGAATTCGCGCCGAGGGCGCCGCGTATGGGGCCAAGACTCGTGCGATCATAGTCGGCCCAAGACCTATACGATGGAGGACCGCCCGGAGAAAGGACCAGTCAACCCGGTCAAAGGCCTTCTCAGCATCAAGGGAGAGGAGGAAGGCTGGTATTTGGCGGTGTTGGGCCTTTTGCAGTAAATGGGCCACGTGGCGAATATTATTGGCTCCCTGACGTTCCCGTATGAAGCCTACTTGGTCAGGCTCGATTAGGCCTTGGAGATGGGGAGCAAGTCGTTGGGCGAGGATTTTAGTATATAGCTTAACATCCACATTTAATAGGGAGATAGGCCTATATGAAGCGCATATTGTGGGGTCCTTCCCTGGCTTGGGGATGAGTGCAATCTCTGCCTCGGCCATCGTCGGAGTTACAGCCCCATCCTCCGCAAAATAATTGAAGAGGCGTAGTAGAGGGGCCTGGAGCTCCGGAATAAAAAGGCGGTAGAAGGCCAATGTTAGGCCGTCAGGACCCGGTGACTTTCCCACAGGCATGCTTTTCAATGCTTTTTGTAGTTCCGCCGCTGTGATGGGCTCCTCCAGCTGTTCCTTAAAGAGGGGGGTTAATGGCGTCCAGGGGCAAGATGCCAGAAAAGGGTCTATCTGATCCACACGAGCATCTCCCTGGTTATACAGATTGGAGAATAAGGTGCTAAATTCCCGCTGCTTTGCTTGTTCTGAAATAGCCCATCCCCCTCCCGGCAAGGCAATTTTAGAGATATGGCCACGGGACACCTGGAGGCGGAGGCGACGTGCCAGCATAGAGCCCACCTTGTTTCCCCCCCCATAAAACTTTTGTTTTAAGGCCAAGAGGGAATGTTCCGCTTTATTCACTCGAAGGGCTCAAAGCTGGCCTCGAAGCGAGGCAAGCTTCTTTCGCGTTAGGAGAGAGGGCGTCCCATGGCTTTGTTGCTCCAGTGTTTTAATGTCGCGGGAAAGGATATCTTCCACTAAGCGGGATTCCCGCCTACGGGCTATAGAGATGGAGGTGATAGTTCCCCGGATCGTGGCCTTAAAAGCGTCCCACAAAGTGTGTTCATGAGTCTCCGGGAGATTATTAGTAGCGAAATATGATTGTATGGCCTGTCTTATTTCAGCCACATCCGCCTGGTTGCGGAGGACATGTGGAGGAAGGCGCCACCGAGGGACGAAGCTCGGATGCCTACCCACACCGGACAGGGTGATTTCTAAGTGGGCATGATCTGAGATGGATATGTTCGAAATCACCGCAGATTCCAAGGAGCGAATGAGCGATTGGGATATGAAGAAATAATCGATACGAGAGGAAGAGCGGTGGACATGCGAATAGAAAGTATAATCCTGTGTTTCCGGCTCCCGATAGCGCCAGGCATCTATGAGGCCTAAAGCTTCTATGTCGCGTTTAAGCACCGCAGACATGGACCCTGCTCCCTGGAAGGAGGAGGTGGTGCGGTCCACACTGGGGTTCCATACTAAATTGAAGTCGCCCCCCAAAATGATGGGGTTAGATTCCCGAGAGAGTGAGTTCCGGAGTAGATCGCGGAGAAAGGCATCTTGTGCTTGATTGGGTGCGTATACGTTAAGCAAGGTAAGGGGTTTACCCTGCATTAAGAGCGCAAGCTTAAGCAACCGACCTTCCTTGTCTCGTACGGTGCGTGTGATCTGCACGGGAAGGCCTGCTTTAAAAAGAATAGCTACCCCTGCTGTCTTGGTGGGTGCGAGGCCCAGGATTGTATAGGGAATTTAGGATGAGACATGCGTAGAGTGTCAGTACGTAAAAGATGTGTTTCTTGGAGAAAGATGATGTCTGGGTCCTGTAATAGGAGGAAGCGCCAAATTTGCCTCCTCTTGTTCGGGGCGTTTAGGCCTTTGACATTAAGGGAAAGACATTTAAGATGTGCCATAGGGCAGTATAGGTAATGACATGCGTTGGCAGGAATGAAGATCATCACATCTCTCTCTCGCTGGGCACTGGGTCCGGGGCATAAGCGATAATTGTAGTAGGGTGCGGGGGGAGCTTGGGGGCTTGTCCAGGCAAGGAGTAAGATGGGTGTTCCCATTGATGCCCAGAAGTGCCGGCCAGGGAGCTGGGTCGTGTTGTCGAGTGCGGGCTCTCTCCTCACGAGTCCCGGTGGAGAAGGGGAGGAAATGGGAAAGGACATAAAGGAGACAGACAGAAAGAGAAAGAAGTATCAAACAACGAGAAGGCCAACTGGGCCAAGAAGAGCCATTCCAGTCCAGGAGCGGCCCAATGGTAGATACCAGGGCGGCTCTGAGGAAGTCACTCCTCTTGAGGACTAAGGAAATGGTGGGGTGGGCCATGAAAATTCCACGGGGCAGCCATCGTCCGCCCCCCAGTGGTCGGCGCACTGGACTGGCAATGGGGAGGTACTGGGGCCTTCTCATAAATGTTTTCAAAGTCCCTCTACATGGTATAAAGTGAGCCTTTGAGGGATAAGCGAGGCCGTGAAGTGAGGGACACAAAACCGTTAGAAGGGGGGAGAAGGACATATGCCGCATGAGAGTCGTGCTAAGTGAAAAGTTTCTATATTAGCATGCAGCAGTTTAAGCATACATCACAGTTAATCAGAGTGGCCTGACGTTATTTCTCCAGAACGGCTATCTGTATACGAAATCGGGAGTAGGTCAACAGGACGAAGACGGTGTTCCCCTTTATGCCAATAAGAGCACATCAGATCGAGGGTCACTCCCCAGTGCCAGAACCAGCAAGAGAGGAAGGGCCCATCTGCAGACCCCCCGTCCGAGGATTGCGAGGCCTCCATTGCTTTCAGGTGGTGGATGATGTCCTGTTTGGCTTGGAGGGCCGCTGTACTGGCGTTGGAGGATTCAGCGTGGGGGGACCGCACCCTCGACCACTCTGGACGGAGTGAGATCTGGGAGGCCGAGTCGGCATGTGTGGGGGAGGAGGGTCGGGATCTGGGCGATATGTGCAGCAATTGGCAGGCTTCCTTAAAGGATCTCAGGGATCTACGTTTTCCCTCCCAGTGGAAGATCAGAGCAAAAGGGTGGCCCCACTGATATTTGACATTGGAGTCCTTTAGTTTAGCAGTCACTGGCTTGAAATTCCTGCGGCGGCGTAGAGTGAGGGGGGATAGAGCTTGAAAGATTTGGATGTTGTGTCCCTCATATACCAACTTCTCCGTTGCCCGGGCTGCCCGGAGGATTGCCTCCTTCTCCGTAAAAAAGTGAACTCTGGTCAGGATGTCAGGGACCAGATTGGCGTTTCCGCGTGGGGGGGCAACCCGTTGGCCGCGATCTAGAGTTGGGGGAGAGGAGTCTTCGTCCCCCCTGACTGTTTGGAGGAGGTCTGCAACATAGGTCATTATGTCCTGCCCCTCCGCTCCCCGTGGCACCCCCCTTATGCAGAGGTTGTTCCGGCGGCTCCTATTTTCTAAGTCCTCCTGCTTAATTTGAAGCTTCACATTTTGCTCTTCGAGTGCTAAGACACGACGCCCGAGCTCCTCCTGGTCCTCCGTGCGCGAGTCGAGGGTGCGTTCCAGATCATCCACTCTGGCGCCGATTTCAGTGACGTCTCGCCGGATGTCTGTAAGGTAGGTTTTGACCTCCTGCTTGAGGGATGAGATCTCGGATTTTATTTCTTGGAGGAAATTGGACATAAATGCCTGTGTAATGGCTCTTTCATCGACCGCCATTTTGGAGGCCATCACAGGACCCTCCTGCATTGGCGCTGGGGTGTGCTTATTCCACAAGTCCGTCACTGATGCGTCCTTAGATGCGGACTGTGCCGCAATTTTCCCTGTTCTGGGTTTAGTCATGGTTCTGGGGAAGGGGGTGCAATCCCCGCGAGCGTTCGCCTGCGTCCAGCCAGGGGCCCCCGCTGCCGTTGAGAGTTCGCTCTGCTAGAGCAGGCCTGTTCGGGGAGGGAGCAAGAAGGAGCAATTCTGGGCGTCAGAAACAGCACCCCCCACCACGCGGGTCGGGATATCCAGCAGGGCAAGATTTGCGACCACACCAGAGCCCTTCGTCACTCCAGGCCCAGGTGGATGCGCAGTCTCGGTGGTCTCCTTCCTGGGGGTTGGAACCCATCCACGTTCCGGCCTCAGGTGCGTGTGTTGCAAGGCTCCAGTGGGATGGGGCCCCACGGGTGCCCGAGCCCCTCGTCACCCTGGGCCCAGGCAGAGCCGGCCAGGTCTGTTGCTTGCCGATGCGTTTTCTCCCCCCCACCTCAGAGAGAGGCCATAGAGAGCAGTGTGAGGTCTGGGCCCACACCAGGGCAGGTTCCCGGGTCAGCTCCTCGAGTGTCCCAATCGCAGAGGAGCCGAGGTGAGTTATGGGTGCCGCCGTAACAATGTCAGGGGCCGGACTCTGCAAGCAAGGCCTCTGCCTCCTGTCACCCAAGAGGAGCATGGCGCGGCAGCCCACGCATAGCCCGGGCCCTTGGTCACTCCAGGCCCAGGCCGAGTGCACAGGCCGCACTCCAAGGTCACAGTTCTGCTGACAGGAAGGCCCCCAAAAGTACAAGGCCAGCGGCTAGGGGGCGAGGACCTCCATGCCCGTCGCCAGTCCAGAGCTCAAGCAGGGGATGCGGGCTCCGCTCGGCCACGGAGGGAAACAGGCTGTTGTGGCGCAGCAAAGCAGGGGCCACAGGCCTAGTCAGGCCTCAGAGCCGGTGGATTCCCCAGAGGCAGCAGTCCGATTTCCCCCCCTCGCACTATCTCGACTGTCCATGGGGGGGAAGGGATCAATGGAGCGCTACCGGGTGCGATAGGATGCGGTGCCCCGGGGGGGTCCAATGTCGTGCACGGCACCAGATTGATGTCTCTTGCCCCGCTAGGGGCACATCTCCACCCCCGGGGTCAGCGCCAAGTTCTCCTCACCTCTGTTCTCCCCGATGGGCGGTGTGGGGGTGTCGCAGGTCCCGGGCTGATATCCGGCCCGGGCCCCGCAGATGTCACCTCGCGGGGCCGCCGCCGGACCGGCAGAGTCACCCAGGGCCCTCAGCGTGGCTCGCTAGCAGGAGCGGGGGTGGCGGGGCAGGAAGATGCACACCAGCACCGTCCGCAGCCCCGTCGCTCGATGTAGGGCTGATCTCAGGCTCACGGGCTGGCAGGGATCGCTCTCGCGGCCTCCGGCAAGATGGCGGGCGGGATCGCCGCAGTGGATCGCCTCCGTTGTCTCGGGACGGGTTTCAGCTGCAGGGCCCCCGTGTACAGTCCAGAATCTGCAGCGGGCTAAGAGCTGCTGAGGGGGGGTCATGGGCTGTGCCCCCCATGCGTTTATATGCTTAAACAGGGCCCCGGGCCGACCTCGGAGGATGGAGCTCGAGCTGCGCACGACCTACTCCATCGAGGTCCAGGCCACGCCCCATGACTGTATTTTTTAACTGTTTTTATTGAAATTACTTATGATCTTATCAATGAATTTTTAGAACTTTTTATTGTATAGATTTTGATAACTGTTTTATCATTTGCCGCGCAATAGCGCACTTTCAAGTCCCGGCTGACCATACTCTTCGGATTATCTTTGTATCGCTTGTGAATTTGCATTCTTTTAACATTTTTAAAAAATGTCGCTTGATGTTGTTATGATACCAGTTATCGAAATAAAGCAAATGATGATGATATAGTCAGTATCAGGGATGGAGGCTGCAAGGAAAGATGTAGTCTCAAAAATACCTTTGTCAATCTGCATCAAATCGTCAATATCTTTTTGTATCATAATTGCATCATTAGTATCATGAATTGACATTTTCTGTTTGGGAGTGAGGATATTGACACAATAGGAGCAACAAGCTTGGAGACATTGTATACAGAGGCAACATGTAAAGATGATACCTTGCAACCACAGCCAAGAAAGTGAGGATCTTCCAACCCCAGGATGTTAGCGTATTCCAAAACCACCCCGACAGAGTCCAAGTACCTGTTTCTTGGTGTATCTCAGCTGATATTCTATGTAATTTTTGTATAGCTGAATAAACATTGGGAGCGTTATCAGGTATATAAACACAACAGCTACTTCCAGTGACGTGACAGGCCCCTCCTCTATCTGCAGGTATAACGTCTAGCACCATCTGGTTCTGCAAAGTGACTAATCTCGTAGCCCGAAGCTCAGCAGTGATATTTGTCATTATCCCAGCAGTTGTATTGATAACCCCTTCAACAACTCTTGTTAACTGACGAATTTGAAGGCTGTTAGCCATGGGACCCGAAAAAGGCCCTTCATAGCGTCTCCAAATTGCTGTGGGGTGGTGTCTGTCTGATCTATATCCTTTGTGTCAACAACCCTTTTGGCTCCGGTCAGGAAGGTACTTCTATGTTGCAGCTGATGATTTTTATGATAATTAGACGGGGCAACATTTACAGGGGGAAAAAGGAAGGAGAGATAACATGTACCTGACCATCCCCTTGAGAGCCAGACGTGAGCTTGTGACCCACAAACAAAATAGACATTATGGGGCATGACCAAAGGCGGACTATTAGTAGTATTCAGCTTGTAAGTAAAATTACATTTTCTCTCCCCCAGCTTTATCTTCCCTGTCCCCTGGACACAAAAACTAGCTGTCGTATTGACCACCGACACAGGTATCAGCTAATCTTCAGTAAGATTTCGACCTCGGAAGGATTGGAAGTACTCAGAGGTATTAAACCATTGGAAATCAGCCATTTCCATTCTAAACCAGGCTGTATCCTTCACCATACGGTACGTTTTCCAACATGACTTTGAGGACAGTGTCCCTAGAGTCCCTTGTCCTGCTGGTCCTAGAGGGGTAAACCCTTGATAGAAGCGTAAATATTCATTTGCAGTGTAAGAATCAGTGGATGCTATATCCAAAGTAGAAAGATGAAATTGGAAGTACACCGACCGAAACAGTTCATACCAACCCTCACAGCTGCCAATTCATGACAGTGGCATAGACAACAGATTGTCACTCTTATGAGTGACCGAAGGGACCCACCCACAAACCCAACAATTAGTCATATTGGACACATTATGAGCATGATGCAACATTTCTATAAACACATTGTCTGTATAGGACTGCCTATGCGCTTCTTTGTGTGGAGCTAGAGTAACAAAAATGTGCTCAGGGGGTCCGGGAGTTGTACCAACCAAGGAATGTACAGGAAACTTCTCGAAAACCCAGGATATTCCATATATTGTTGCTAGTGCAATCACTACAATTAATATGCAAACTATTTTACTCTTTGTCGACCAACCCCTCATTGAACGCAGTGGTGCAAATGGCTGTTCCTCCTCATCAATAGGCCGACCAAAGGGTTGCATAATTAAGCAAGGAGAGAAATGCAACAAAAATGATAGTAAAGGTAAGTGTTCCCAGTGTCCGTCAGAGCCTCACTGGTACAGGCTCCTATTGTTCATCAAACGTTGGCGATCTTGAGCACCGGCGGTGGAGCTTGCTCAGTCCTAAGCTCGTGATGTATCCCACGTCAATCAGGATAATGTACCCCCCCTACAAGGGAGCACGTTCAATTTATCCTGTCAAATGTCAGAAACAGTGCACAAATCTCACTTCACCCTAAACTAACTCCATTGGTACTACAGCAAAGTGCATCCTAACTTGCACAGTTCATCCCTGTCTAATCTGACTTCTCTTTTTGTGCACTATCCCTCAGCCGAGGACGCAGATTGTACCTGGTGACTCCAGGCACAGAGAGATCAGTAAAAAGCGGTTCCTGAATAGCTCGTATCTCCGGTGGAACTGCTCCATTCAGCACTTCATCATTCTCTGCATCCGTTTGGGTCCAGGTCAGCTTGGCATCACTAAAGGGGACGAACTGAGGCACCTTCTCGCATTCAGAGTCCCCTATGCCATCCCTCATCCATTGGTCATAGGGCAAGGGCAAAGGTATCCTGCGTCAGTGGGTGGCGTGCACCCAGTTCTTTTGGCCAGCCACCTTCACAGCGGTACGTGTAGCCAGGAGGACAGATTCTGGTCCCTTCCAGCGTGGCTCCAAACTCTTCTTCAGCTGGAAATTTTTGATGAGTATGAAATTCCCAGGCCGAATGTCGTGTCCAGGACCCTCTGGTGTGGGTGGCAGGGCTTCCCGGACCTGTTGGTGAATAGAACGCAGATTTTCAGTTAACTGGTAAAGGTAATCGATCAATAATGGATACTCAATATCAGAAAACCGCCGAGGATGCGGGACGCCCCAGACATTTGCCGGGCGTCCGAACACGACCTCGTACGGTGACAATCCTGTCCTAGAATGTGCTG
Source organism: Calotriton arnoldi (assembly GCA_963921515.1). Classification (NCBI taxonomy): domain Eukaryota; kingdom Metazoa; phylum Chordata; class Amphibia; order Caudata; family Salamandridae; genus Calotriton; species Calotriton arnoldi. The sequence goes on along the minus strand of CAWUFW010008376.1, from coordinate 605,366 downwards.
TTGTTCTTGTCGACAAAAGAGCTAATGGTAAAGCATCTGGCCACTGTAACCCTGTTGTCTCCTGCATCCCTGTTGTCTCCTGCATCTTTGCCAATTTCAGTTTGAGGGTACCATTGTACTTCTCAACCAAACCTGCCGACTGCGGGTGGTTTGCAGAATGAGACTTCTGTTTTATGTGCAAACCATCACAGATTAACTGAAAGGCCTTGGCATTAAAATGACTTCCGTTATCACTCCAAATCAAATGGGGCAAGCCAAAACGAGGAAAGAACTCCTTCAGGAGTACCTTTGGAGACGTAACAGCTGTATTGTCTTTAGTGGGGTAAGCCTCAACCCATTTACTGAATGCACAGACAACCACCAACACGTACTTCAAGTTGTTGACCCTGTCTAATTCGATATAATCTATCTGAAAGACCTCAAAAGGAAAAGTGGGTGGTGCAAAATTACCAGGCGGTGTGGGGGTACCCTTCCCAGGATTGTGCATCATGTACACCATGCAGTACTTCACTAAATGTGCAGCTGTTTTTGAAATGTTATCATTCTGTCATACAGGGTCTAACAACTTGCAAATACCTTTAGCACTGATATGGGCTGGGCCATGGGCCATCGTGACTACAGGTAGAACATATGCATCTGGCAACATCCATCTCTGCTTCCCTGACTTGTCAATCCAACATCCCTCATCATTCAATTGTGCTGTACTTTCTTGCCACATTGCTAATTCCTCCATTGTGGCCTCACTTTGTATCTCCTTCTGTTCTCAAGTGTATCTACAAACATAGTGACTTCAGGCACCCACCTAGCAGGACCTGCTACAAACATTCTTTTCATTTTAGTCCGGCCGTTTCCTTAGCTGTCTGATCTGCAAAAGCATTCCCCCTACCTACATCATCAGTAATTTTCCTATGGGCGCTATACTTCACTATTGCCAATTTCTTAGGGAGTGTCAAAGCAGACAAAAGCCTCAGTATAAGGTGACCATGCTGGATCTTTGTACCATGAGAAGTAAGACTCTCTCAGTCCAGAGTCGCCCAAAATTGTGCGCGACCCCAAAGGCATACTGGCTGTCAGTATAAATATTGACAACCAGTCCCTCGCTCAATTCACAAGCTCGGATAAGGGCGGTTAACTCAGCTGCTTGGACTGACTGATACGGGACTCGTGATGTCTCTATGACTGTACGCAATGTGGTGATAGCATAGGCAGCAGTTGTAGTGCCATCTGGTAATTTAAAACAAGAGCCATCGACATATAGTTCGTCTTGAGGGTCAGATAAGGGAACATCAGTCAAGTCTACCCGTCCCTTCATCTCCTCCTCCGTCCGGAAGATACAATCATGCATATCAATTTCATCACTCTCAGAAGGGAGGGGCAGTAACTTGGCTGGATTCAGAGTGGCACATCATTTGATCGTGATGTGTTTCACGAAAGGGTTAATTCATAGCCAGTCAGACGTGCACTGGTGAGGTGCTGTGTCTTTGTTTTATTCAAAAGTGTATCCACAGCATCGGGTACCATGACCGTGAGATCAGTATCAAGTACGAGCCCAGCCGATTGCCTTATTGAGACAGCCACAGCTGCGACCGCTCTTAGACAACTCGGGAGGGCTCGTGCGACAGGGTCAAGCACAGCAGAGAAATAAGCACATGGCCGTTGCTTATCTCCAAATTTTTGTGTTAAAACAGAAAGCGCACAACCAGCCGTCTCATGGACGTACAACATAAACGGCTTGCTATAGTTGGGTGTGTCAAGCACAGGAGCTGAACAAAGCACAGCCTTTAATTGCTCAAAAGACTGCTGACATTCAGGCTTCCAAGGCAGGGGCTCATGCACATCTTTAGTGGTTAGTGCAAGCAGGGGTTTGGTTAGAAAGGAGTAGTTAGGTATCCAATGCCTACAGTAGGAAGTGATACCTATGAAAGCGCGCACATCTTTTTGAGTCAGTGGGATGGGCATTTTAACAATGGTACTGATGCGCTCAGGAGTCAATCTCCTACCCTCCTTCGACAGTAGGTGACCTAAATAGGTGACCTCCTGTCGACAATACTGAAATTTAGAAAGAGAAACTTTATGTCCGTGGTGTGCCAAATGCAAAAACAACTTAACTGTACTGTCTCTACAACCTTGTTCTGTGTCAGAAGCGATGAGCAAGTCATCAACGTACTGTAGCAATACAATACCTGTGGGGAGCGACAAAGAATCCAACTGACCTTTCAATGCTTGACTATAGATACTCAGACTTTCTGTATAGCCTTGAGGAGCGCAACAGAACCTAAAACTTCTACCAGCTAGGGTGAACCCAAACAGATATCTGCTATCAGGATGAATAGGAATACTGAAGAACGCATTTTTCAAATCAATGACAGAAAAGAATTTAGCAAAAGAGGGAATCATTGTCAAAAGAGTGGTAATGTCAGGGAATCACCGGAAACTTGGGAATCATTATTTTATTAACTTCACGCAAATCGATCACAAAACGATAAACATCTTTATGGTCATCAGAGGAACCTGGGGGCGCCCTTTTAAGAATCGGAAGAATAGGGCTATTGCAAATATTAGCAGTCGTCTCCTCAACCACACCTTTCTCAATCAAATCCTGTACAATCTGCAATAAGGCTTGCTCTCCTGCCTGCGGTATTTTATATTGAGGGATACGAGGTAAAATGGCACCATCCTTAACGCGTATCGAAACAGGCGATATCTGCAATAATCCCACGTCTGTGTCACCTGTTGCCCACAGAGTGGGTGGCACATCTTTAAATTCAACAGGAAGGGGCGTATCTTTGGACAGACACTGCTTAGCGCACACCACATCTGGACCCATTGTCATATAGACACCTGCTGGGGAACAATAAATTGTGGCATGCAACTTTTTCAATAAATCCAAACCCATCAAATTCTCACCACAATTAAATGTCAGCAAAAATGGCGAATCCACAATGAAAGGACCGATGGTCAATGCAAGAGGTTTTGAAATGAGGCTTACAACCGGTACACCAGAAAAACCTACCGAAACATTATTATGGCCGGATAGAGCCACCCCAGGGACCATATTTTGAGAAACAGAACTTTTCGTCGCACCTGTGTCCACCAAAAATTCCTTAGTTGAACCTTGCAATTCTGCTGTTACATAAGGACCGCACTGGTCTACAGGTATCGGAAGTGGTCCCCCACTCTGTCCCTGGCTGTCCTAGCTGTAAGACATTCCTGTCACTTCATCCACATCATAATCATCGTGGTAGTACTGTCCATCCCGAGGGTCATCAAAGTAATTATTATCAGAACGACCCTGCAAGGCTGCATCGTTCTGAGCCCTGCCTGCCCTACAAGTTTCACGTCCCCTTCCAAGAGAACCTCGTCCTCTAGGGACCGCCACCTTCTGCAAAAGCACAGGACACTCGCTACGCTAATGTCCCTCCTCTTTACAATACGCACACTGATTCGGACCCAAGGGCGTAGCTTTAGGCTGCCTACTGGTGCGTGGAAGCTGTCGGGCCAAACCACCATGCCCTCTACCATTCCCTCTAAAAGCCTGTTGCAACAACACCTTTGTCTTCAAATCCTTATGCTTTTTCTCTGTCCTCTCCTTTTCCTCATTCTCCCTATGCTCATAGTACTGTGCCATATTCAAAATAACAGAAGGGGAAGAGGTGGACCAGGTGCTTTTGGAAGCCTGCAATCGAGTCGCAATCTCATGAAGCAAATTAGAAACAAATCTATTAACAAACAGCCGAACACCTCCCTCAATAGACAGATCCTACCCACTGTAATCCAGGAATATATCTTCAAACCGAGTGAAAAAATCAGACACGCTCTCAACTTTCTTTTGTCGACAAGCCGTTAACTTGTCCCAATTAACTTTCCTCGGTGGAATAAGAGAATGCATATACGTAATGATGCGGCCTGGCAAAGCAAGTATCTCTGCTGTAGGCTTATCACTAAGCTTCCGTTCCTGATCCCATACTTTAATTTGGTCCCATGTACCCCCCCCCCCAACTCTGCAACATGGTCTTGAGTATGCACCTGTCTCCAAATATCAACCGGAACCAATAAACTCTGTCTCCCGTAAACACCGGATTTGTTCATCTGCAACCTCTGGCTCCGGCTGGACACTGCGGATCCGCCCTACTCTGCACCCGCCGTCCATGGCCCGAGCTTGAGTGGGCAAACACCATGAGGAGGTCACCCTGGGGATCCTGACCCAAGATCTGGTGACCCCTGATCTGCCTCAAGCCTCCAGCCGACGCCTGCAGCCTAAATCCAGAAGGCCCCCCTAACCGCGACCAGGAGCTGGTAAGAAGATCCGACCCCAAAAGGCACCCCTGCACCCGACGCCCCACTGCCTTGTGGGCCCAAACCGATGGTGCCTAACCAACCTCTAACTTCCCAACTTACCTCTCGAAGTGGTGGTCGCACCCAGAAGACCTTCGTCCCCGAGCCTGCAGTGCCTTTGCAAACCGGAGGTTCCCCATTGAAACCAACAAGGCGTTCGACGTTGAAATAGCACCCTGCACCCGGCCGCCCTAGTGTCGCTGAGGGTGCACCTTTGGTGCTACTTTGTTTCCCCATTTGCCCTGAGCTAAAGTCCAGGAGCTTTGCTCCCACAACCCAGTGGCCTGCTTGCCAGCAGCCACCAACCGGAGGCCCCCTATCCCCCTTTGGATAATATTGGGCCTCAGCACTCTGCACCCGGCCGCCCTAGTGCCGCTGAGGGTGTAACGAGAGTGCATCCTTGACCCTGGGGGAACCCTGGTTCTAACCCCAGAAGCTCAACTCCAAAGACCAAATACTTACCTGGTAACCGTTAACTTCATTTCTCTCCATAGGAACCTATTGACTGTTTTTCTCTGAAACATTTTCTAAGTGTGGAGTTGATTTGCATGGGAACCTGAAAAATAACAAATGTGCAAAACTGATTTTACTTACCTTTTCTCTAGGAAATGTCCCAGTGTGATATCTAGGCATATCACACTGAGTAGAAAAAGTAATCTAAAAAGTAATCTCAAAAGTAACATAAAAGTAACTTACCTTTAATTTTCATTGCAAAGTCGATACAAAGTATATGTACAAAACTATGTCTCAAAACAAGAACCCAGCTGTTAGTGAAAATAACCACAATGACATAGAGGACTTGGTTGAGGAGCTCGACCTCACCCCTCTTCACTTGTCTTTCAAGGAGTTAAGGTCCCTATGTAAAATTAAAAACATAGACATGGGTCCCCATCCCACCAAACAAAAGCTCCAGGAGCTGTTGGCTGGGTATGCTAAGGACCACCCATCTGAAAATGGTGAAGACCAGTCAGATGGAGAACGAGGGGATGCGGATGATCTGGTAGATCAACCCCCTCCACTTCCTAGGGAGG